>KK117440.1:22920-75160 GCA_000611955.2 Stegodyphus mimosarum | reverse complement strand
ATCAGTGCACTTGTGATTTCTATTCATAAATAACATGCAAAGTTATTTTTTACATGTACATGTAATTATACTACATAGTTGCCTTACAGAAATAAATGAATCACAAGTAAAATTCTTTCCTTAAATAAATGAATTACACATGTTATTCTGTATTACACCAAGTAGAATTTTCTGCTTGGTATTATTAACAAAAACAAGGCTTAGCTAATCTATATTATCAGTTATATATTATAACAACATAATTGGTTTGGTCATATGAATTTAAGACATTAATAAATTATTTTTATTTACAAATTAATCATTCTCGATCATTAGAAGAATATTTCTCTTTTCTTCACATTCTGAACATTGCACACAGTTTACATTGGAATTATGGAGACACAAACAGTGCAGGCAAAGATATGGAGGACCTCTTGGATTTCAATACTCTCGAAATGATCTACAGAAATTCTGACAATCCTGCTTACCTCCACTATAATGGAAGTAGTATTAACCCTGACTTAACTTTGGTTATAAGTGGCTTAGCAGATGAGGCAAATAGAGAAATAATTTATGATTCCAACTCTGTCCATCGTATTGTTGTTATTTAGTAAACCAAAAAACTAAGAAAAAAAAATTCAGATTCCTCGTTGTCATATTTTTCCAAGATCATTTCATTAGTAGCTAAATGTTGCATACCTAGACGTAAACAACACAACTACAAACTTCTTTAGAATGATAAACACACTCTAATAAAGAAACAGTTAGTTCAGGCCAGTACTAAGGCTGAAAATTTTACGCAGAAGATGTCAGAAATTGGAGAAATAGTATTGCAGTACCATAAAGAAAGCAATTTAGCAAATCAGAAGAGTTTTAATATTTTTATAAATAATACTCACTACCATAAAGATGGAGGTTTAAAATTTGACAACAATATTTCTAATGCTTTTATGAATTTTTATGCCTCTAATCAGTATCTGAGTGGTGAACTTAAGAGAGATCAAAAGCTAATGAAGAAATTGATTGCGGACTCCCATAGGACTATGGAAACTGGGCAAGAGGTTTTTAATAGAATGACCCTTCTATCTATTTTTAATCACAGTTGGAACACTTATGTACCCAATATGTGGAAAAAAGCCATTATTATCCCAATTCCGAAAAAGGACAAACCTGCAGATAATATTAAAAGCTATCAACTTATTACATTGACTAGCATTTTGTTGAAGATTATGTAAAAGATGAGTCTCTACACTAACTTGGGTTCTGGAGAGTAAGTCTTTTGTTTCCTAAACAAGCTGGATTCAGACAATATCATTCCACTGTTCAACAGGACTCTTATGTTTGTAGAGATATTAGGTTAATTCGGAAACAAAAGTGAGGAAAATGAGGAACACCTTTGCCTGAACTCGAGCCACAGACCTCTGGAATATGCGCCCAGCGTGCTGACCACCACAGCACAAAGGCATCTGAAGAAGGTGGGATAAATACCTTATATACTCCCCCTTTTAAAGGGGAACTTGGGTTCATGGGACTCAATCACCAAATCCCTGTGGTGGAGAATCAGGATCCACCACCTTTTTTGTTTGGGCGCTACTTGTAACGACATTAGGTTATTTCAGAAGCAGGAGTGATGAAAAATGAGCAACGCCTTCACTGGGACTTGAACAATAGACCTCTGGAATACGGGCCCAGTGTGCTGACCACTACACGATGAAGGTATGCGAAAAAATCAAGCCATTAAGGATTCTTTAAACAAACATTTGTTCTGTCTCTGCAACATTTTTAAACTTTTAAATCAGCTTATAATAAAGTATGGAGACTACGTCCTATTAAAAAATTACAGAGCTTAGGAGGAATAAATGGCAGGATGTTTTCATGGATTATGAATTTCTTACAACCTGTTAGATGTGGCTGTTGGAGTAGTGCTTCTAAAGTGAAGCAGGATGGTTTAAATGAGACTGTTAACAGTGCTCTGAAAGAGCTGGAATGTTGGTGTCTAAAAAATTATATGAGAGTAAATCAGGATGAGAGCACCCTCAAGTTCTTCACTCTGAACAGACAGCCTTTTACCACGAATTTGATATATATGGGTGTAAACAGTCAACATAATGATTCTACTACATATTTAGGCTACACTCTTAACCCACACTTAAAATACAGAAAACATGCAGAAAACTTGAAAAATAAAGCCATAAGAAGACTCTCTGTCTGGCTGGCTTAAGGTGGGGCTGTGAGAGAGAGAGGCACTGATGACTATTTACAAATTATATGTTCAACCAATTATTGGTTATTGTAGTGAGATTCTCATCATGACTCTGGAGAATGTGGTCCAGATCCTCAAAATCTTCCAGAACCAAGTATTAAGCATAATTACTGGGGCAGTGAGATCTACGCCTCTTCTTGCAATGCAGCTTTTAACCAGTTTGGAACATGTTCATGATTTTATTATAAGAAAAGCAATCCTATTATACCAGAAGCTTGTGCATTTGCCTCACAACCCTTTTTGTAGGAACTATAATAATAAATTTCTAGAAATCTTAAAACTCAAACTGGCTTTATCCAGGCTGCTTAGAGAGAATTTGATGCTTTGGAATTGAGTCGAGATTATACAATTTTACCTCCTCCTCGTCCCTTGGATTTTTTTTAAAAATATAAATACTATCTTATATAAGGAGTTGTTAAAAACAAAATGAACAATTCACAATTAAGATCTATTGCAACGAAGACTATTGGGGTTCACTAGCCTCAAAATGAGTGGACGCATATCTACACTGATAGCTCAATGTTAGAGAAAGCACATGGTGTTGGAGCAGGTATCCATAGTGAGCTTTTTAGTTTCTACTTATCAATGGGCCCTCTTACAATTGCCTTTGATAGTGAAATCGAAGCCACTGCTGTGGCTATTCAAAAACTGTCAATTCATAGCCACTTTTCTATAAAGGCAGTCAGATTCCAAAAGTATGCTTCAAGCCCTTCTGAATAATCAAAATAGTTACCAAAGAATCTTAGACTGTAGGCCTTTGCTTAAGGTAGTGACACACAGAATTTCTTTCCAATGGATTCCAGCCTACTGTGAAAATATAAGCAACGAAAAATTTGACATATTGGTTAAGAAAGGAACTTTGATAAAGCAATGCATTAATCAACCACTTTCTTTTCATATGACTAAATCATTTGTTAACCTGACTCTTAAGAAAAATTTTAAAACAGCAAAGTGTTATGCATAAGACATGGAGGATTCTGAGGGAAGAAAGAACCATTTCCAGTTTTCCAGGAAAGAAAGCAGTGGTTCCATTTAGATTATTATTTTGATTGGACATGACTGTTTGTGACATCACCTCTACAGAACTGGAGTGGTGGATTCCCCAAACTGATACTGTGTTTTGTGTGATTCCAATCAGCCCATGATTTTGGAATATTTAATTAACTGTACTGCACTTTCTCAACATGAGGACACTGTTAAAAAGTACTGGAGAGCCCAAGAACTAATGGATTAGGTGGTAATATCTGGCATTTGTAAAATAAGTAAAATATTATGCTCCCTTTTTTAAAAAACAAAAATGTGCTGTAAATTTTAAAACTATCTCAGGTTCAAATAGTTTTAAAAATTCAGTTACAGAGCATTATTACGTGAGTTGAGCATCATCATTTTAAATGACAAGTAGCCCATTTCCTGCAAACAGATTATTTCAAACGAAACAAATTAAAGTAAGTAAGTATAAAGAGATCAATATTTTTATAAACAAGTTATGCTACACCTAAATTAAATTTAAACAGACAAATAGGAAATTAAAATAACTTACGATGATAAAAATTTATGACCAATCCTATTTTTATGTCCATCTTCAATGCTTTGTAAAGGCTGCCCTATCGGAAACATACCGAGTTTATATATGTACACAAGTCTTAAAATAACAGGTGAAATACATAATTAAATGTACCCAAAGATTGCTTCCTAGCTTTGATTAAGTTTAAAGCATACATACAAAGAAAACATTTAATATAACATTTAATATTTTTTCACAAAAATGAAATTTTCATAATTTATCTTTTACAAATTTTCATGAGTAGTATGGTACAAACAGAGCTCAAAGCCAATTCTTTGTAAGAAAAAAGTAAAAACGTTTGTTAAAATAAACTGCAATCAACTATTATAATTTGTCTTTTGCAAATTTTTATGTGTAGTATAGTACAAACAGAGCTCAAGAAAGCCGATTCTTTGTCTTCTTTAATTTATATCATTTTAAAAGAAAAAACAGTTATTGAACCAACAAAAGATATAAGTAATAAAAATCTGATTAAAAAGGAAGTTACAGCTAAAAGCATAATTATGGGTGTCCACCAAAAACATTGCACATGAAAACGTTGCAGAGAAAACATGGAAAGGCAAAAACATTGTGGGAGAAAAGAAAGAAAGGAGAAAACACTGCAGTTCTAAAACATTATGGTACAAAACATCATCATAAAAAATAAAGCGGTTAAAAACTTAAAAAAGGCAAGAAGTTTAAAAACATCATCATCGAAAATATAGTGGTAAAAAATAAAGCACCTACAAATCATCACACGGTGATAATGTTGCATACATGAGCTTGAAAAACTTGCACATTCAAATAATGATTTGTCAGTGCAGGTAGGAATGAGGAATTTTTAAACTTCTATATTTCTGAATTAACTAATAAATATTTATTGAAAAATTCAGAAGGAAACTTAAGTATTCAAAAACTGAAAATGAGTAGAAAATGAATACTACTTATAACAGTTAACATAATTTTATAATATGATAATTAATTAATCAATTTTAATGGAGGTAACCACATGCAGTTACTCATCTCCCTTTTTCTAATCTTCTTTTATGCTTTTCATAAAAAAATTACCAATAAAACTTTATAAAAAAGATTAATTAATTAATAGCTTCTATTAGTTAACCATAAAAGGTTAAAATTCTATTACCTGCTGTACCTAGAATTATTTTTCTACTCATTTTCAGTTTTTGAATGCTTAAGTTTCCTTCTGAATTCTTCAATAAAAAATTATTAGTTAGTTAACAAATGCAAAAGTAAAAAATATTCCTCATTCCTTTTTGCACTCAAAAATTATTATGCGAATATTCATTTACTCTTTTTAAAGCCTGAGAAACACATGTCTGCGATGTTATCATCATGCAATGATTTGAAGGTGTTATATTTTTAAACTGTGAAGTTTTTTTATTTCTTTATTTTTGAAAATGATGTTTTGGAATTGTGATGTTTTCTCCCTGCTTTCTTTTCTCTCATGATGTTTTGTATGACAACCTTTTTCTTTTGTTTTCACCTGTAAGCTAATTATGAATATAACTGAAAACATAAGAAAATAAACTACAATCAATTATTAAAGTCTCCTTATGTTTTCTTTCAAAAGTATATATTCTCTTTCTGTATATATTTATGTTAACAAAAGAAATTTAGACTACATGGCAAAGATAATTACACAGTTTGTTGGTTTTACACAATGAAGATGAAATCATAGCCAGTTAATAAGTCTCTCTTTCTGGCTTAGCTTTATTGAAAACATAACTAAACTGCCGCAAGAGGTGCACTCGTTTTTTTCAATAACAGCAAATGTACATGTCTCTCATATTTAGCATTGCAACTTGTAATAAAAAGAAGTAGAAAACTAGTAGCTTGACAAATGCAGTCATGAGAACAAGAAGGTCACGTTATTGATGTTAGATCAAGAATAATCAAGTTACTTTAATTCTCAACTGAAGGACATATTACTACTACCTGCATTATTATTACTAGTTTGTAAAAAGTGTCATTCAGAATACAACTGGATAAGAAACTTCAGTTTCATTTTTTCATTAAATAAGTACATGCATCATTCCTGTTACATCACAATCATATGACATGGATTACTTTTAAAATCATGCATTTTATTTACTATAAACATTTTACTATTCTTAGAAGAAAAAGAGGAAACAACTAAGGGCTATCACATAATAAATTACTTTTTTTTTCACATATAAATATACTGAAATGTAAAAAATAAAATAAATAAATAAATAAATTGCTACAGATGAAAATACACAGTAATCCCAAGTTCACTTGTCATTGATTATATCCACCACAGCATATATAAAGTAACAGATATCTATGGAAGCTTTTAGAGTTATTTTCAATTTGAAAAATGGCTTTGAATTTTCACATACAAACAATTCAAGAATGTACAAACATTCTGGCATAACCTTGAATTTCTGAAAATAGTGTGGCTGTAAAAAGACTCAAATGATAAGTAACTTCAATAATAAACTAAATTTGTTTTTTTGATTAAAATATATTAAAGTATTTTTTGTTAGTGAGTTTATTTGCATATACAGTTTAAAAAATTATTATTAAATTTGATGTGATTAATTTTCAGATAATCGAAATTTTATTCAATTCCAAAAATGGGCACTGATTATAGACATTTGTGGATCATGTGATCAGAATGTTTCTATAAACTACTTTTAAGACCCTTTTAAGCCACACTCAGTGATTCTTAAATTATTTTGATTTTCAGCTTCTATAGCTTAAATTTTTATTAAAAGAAATCTATTCAGTCTGCTTTAATTTTTATTTACATGCATTATAAATTTGTACAAATAAATTTAAACAAAAATTTTACTTGATTTTTCTAGCAACACATCTCCATGTGCGACCACTTTCAGAAGAACTTGCTGCATCAGCTACTGTAGGAGCTTCTGTACTTGTAGATGCCTGAGCTTGAGAAGTAGTAGAGGAACTCATACTACTAGGAGACTAGAAATAATTAAAAAGTACATTAATTAACCATTTAATGGTCCTATACATCAACATTTTGCTTAGGATTTTAAATGAAAACATAAGTATTTGCTATAAGCTTAATGAACGAACACACACACATATACTTCTCTGTTCAAAAAGTCATGCCAATTGCCTGAAATTTGCAAATAATAAAATTCGGCTATTAAAGGATTTAAGCATACTCTCTATAGAAGAAATCTATAAAGTGACACTATCAGAGCTACCAAGTTTGTCATTTAGTGTAAACAGACTTTGGTGTGATACTGCAGTTTCTGCAAAATTTGCTTAAATACAGAAATCTGGATTTCTTTCATCAGAAATAGATCCTTGCCATATCCAAACCATCTTAAAATTTACTATATTTCTCTCACTCTACTGTTCTTTCTTACCATGATGGTTCTACAGGTTGATATTTTCTGATAACTCAAATTAATCCAAAATGAAATGGCAGCCAGTCTGCGCCAAACAGAGTTGGTCTATTCGTTCTGAAACTGATTCAAAGAACCATTTCACTTGAGCAGCAATTACAGAAAATGAAGTGGCAGTTTTACATTTAATGGAGAGCTCTTGTTGGAAGGATGTCAGAAATACAGATGTGGCATTTGTTGCTAAACTGAATCATTTTACTGAGTTAGCGAACACCTGATTCGAGAAAAAAAAAAAGCACTACTCTTTTAGAGTTCACTCACCAAGAGTTCTTGTTAGAAGCAAGCAATAATCCCATTTTAGGTGAGAAAAGAATGTTTATTTTCCCATGCTGAAAGGGAGTTTAGTTTTTATCATTCCCCAGCTTTAAAAGAAATTTTTCTTAGTACAGAATTTTATTATTAATTTTATGTATAATGGAACTTTTAGAGAATTTCAAAACTGCAGTTGCAAGGTATCAGTTCATGGAATTAGTGTTTGATCGTTCGATTCCTTTCACTCTTCATTCCTACCTCGCTAATTGTCCTACAACTTGTTCAATTCTTTTTACTCTTCACTCCATCCTCACTATACAATCGATTCATGCCTCATTACTGATGTTTTTCATTTAGGTTACTGTTAGTGAATGGTGAGTCATGAAAAATAACTTGTTCAGTTCAGTGAGTGAACAGTTTTGATCTCATCCCATAAAAGAGTGGTTTTGCCCATCTCCCGCATTAAACACCCAAACAGGCATTCTCTGATACTTTCAGCAATGTCAGTAAACGCTACAGCAGCTGCATGCATTACATTGATAATGACTGAATAATACCTTTTCACATTTGAAAGAGATCTGTCCTATAAGCATAAAGATAAACTTTTCGAATAGAGAAGTATAATTAAGATTCTAATAAATTCTGTTTTCCCCTTGCATTATCTCTCCTTTCCCTGTAAAAAAACTCACAATTGCAGTCGTTAAAGGTGGTGCCGGAGGTGACGTGTATCCATATTTCATTAATATTTTTTGTCTTCTTTCCTCTCTTCTCTCAGCTATAGCTTCAGCTGTCAATGGAGGCTTTTCTACTTTTCTGTTTGCTTGAGTATTGCCTGCAGGATACAATATATGCAATTAAAAATTAATACATAACAATCAAACAAAATGAGTTTGGAAATAGTGTAAATATTACAGTCCAATTATGAACATGTATGATCACAAACAACACTAAGAAAGAAAAGAGATAGATTCTCTCTTTTTATAGACTAAAATATTTATAGAGATAGTAAAAAAAAAAAAAAAAAAGTTAAATTCCTTACAAGAGTAATTCATAACATTAAAATGAAAACATATAGTATACTGGAACGGAATAAGTAAAGTCTCAAAACAAGAAAATAGAGGGGAAAATCTGTAAATAATTTAAATATTTTATGTATGGATGTTATATACACTGCTCAACATTGAAAATGCAACATCAAGAAGGAGTGGTCAGAAATTTATGCAAATTTTAGAGTAGACGTACCTCATTGAGGTAAGCGAATGATGTGAAATACGCAGCTCTTCAATGCACATGAAGTAAGATATAAGGGGAGGAACGTGTAGAATGGGCAATATTCGTGTCGTTATTTCCGCCAGACGAATTATCGAAGAAAGTTGGTTTTTGTCCCGGAGGATACGTATAATAGGAGAGAATGCCAGGCCGCCATCAACGAAGGCACTTCCAGCAGATAGATGATTTTACGAGGGGTATGGTGATCGGACTGAGAAGGGCAGCTTGGTCCTTATGTGAAATCGCAGCTGATACCCACATGGATGCGAGCACGGTGCATTGGCTATGGCGAACATGGTTGGAACAAGGGAATGTGGGAAGAAGGAGGGGTGCAGGTGCAGCCAGAGTCACATCAGCATGCGTGGATTGACACATCCGCCAACAAGCTGTTGTGGTCCCGCAAGTCATTCGTACTGTGATTCTGCAGCATGTGCAAGATACCCTGGATGTTCCCATGTCGACGAGAACCATTTCCCATCGATTGGTTGCACGTGGCCTGCACTCACTCATCCATTAAGAGGACTGCCATTGACCCCACAGCATACATGCCAACATTTAGAATGGTGCAGGACTGGAGTGATGTGGATGGCAGAATGGCGAAACGTCGTGTTCTCATATGAGTCACGCTTCTGTTTATCCAATGACAGTCGCCACATATGTGTGTGGCGTCGACGTGGACACAGATCTAAAATCCGGCAGTAACTCTGGAATGCCCCACTGCGCGACAACGTGGCATAATGGTTTGGGGCGCTATTGCCTATGATTCCAGTCACCTCTAGTTCCTATTCAGGGCACTAAGACGGCCCAACGATACTCGGATAATGTACTGTGGCTGGTGGCAATCCCCTACCTTCAGGGGCTGCCCAATACAATTTTCAGCAGAATAACGCCCAACCACACAGTGCTCGCATCTGCCAACATGCTCTACAAGGTATACAGATTCTTACCTGGCCACCGTACTCTCCTGACCTGTCACCAATTGAACATGTGCGAGATGTGATTGAACGCCGTTTGCAGACTCTGCCCCTGCCTCGTTCAGAAGACGAACTGTGGCAAATAGTTGAAAAGGAATGGAGAACCATCCCCCAGGACACCATCTGCACTCTTATTGGCTCTATGCCTAGACGTGTTTCTTCGTGCATCTCTGTCCGCTGTGGTCCTACATCCTACTGAGCCGACGCCATTCTCGCTCTGTATTCTGACTATCATTTTGAAATACAGACCACTTATTGCTGCTTGATGTCTCTGTCTTTTTTCCAAATTTCATCACTTTCTGACCACTCCTTCTTGGTGTTACATTTTCAATGTCGAGCAGTGTATTAGACATAAAATGTTAATATTAGTAAACATAACAATAATAAAATGATCTAACAGCACTACATTTAAGTTAATATGCAACTGAAGCTTGATTCAAATATTACTAATCTATTGAAAAATACTGAACTTACATTCCAGTTGATAGTCTGTGTCTTTTGAACTGCAGTCACTTTGTAAGCATAGATTTTCATCATTTTTTAACATTAATTTGAAATACATTTTCAATTTAGGAAACATTGTTTTACAAATATTTATAAACAATAACACAAAAATTTGTACTGTTCTGTTATCGGGACCGGATTCAGATATCACCAAAAGTTGATGATCTGGGGAAAAATTTGAAGTATAAACATAATTGGCAAAATATTTACGATATGGTTTAGTTGAAGAGAAAATCAAGGGAAAATAGGACATAACAGATATTCATAAAATTAGGAATTTCTAATGTAAATTAAACAACTTGCCAAAGAAATTAGAAAAAAAAAATCAGTTAGGGAATTTAATGAATTTAGATTAATGTGGAGGCATGAAATTGAAGATATTATTTAAAATGTCTGAAAAGATTTGCATTTTAGGATGCTGCTCCCACCACATTAATTCAAATAAGGATCTAATTGGTTATGTTCAGTGCCATGCTGAAGTCTATTACACACTGTCCCATAACCTTTCAAAAGTGTAATAACTAGTATTGGGATCGATAAAATTATACTTATGGTTAATGCAGAAATGTTTAAATACAGATCTTCACATCTCTATTCCGGTACTTCTTTCAAATTGAAGTAGAACGTTATTTTATGGTTTTCCGTGCTCTTCCTTCCAGAGTGAATGATTCCTTGTTCCTGAAGAAATTGTATGAAAGACTTTTCATCATAAGGTAAGTCCCACATTTTCAAATCCATGGTAAATACATGAATAATAAAAACAAAAGTGACTGTTGCATCTTTAGATTTTGTATTCTCGTTGGCAATTTTGAAATGCATTCTTTTACTTTTTAAAATGTAAACATTGTAACAATTTTAAAAAGTAAACATTGGCGACTTAATATAAATCAATCTCTTGATGAGTTTAACAAAACATTTGGTGATGATTCCGGTCCCGATAACAGAAGAGTATACATAAATTTTAAATCTGATTTATATTCTATCACTGTTTAAAAAGCACAGTGAGTTTTGTTGATGCAGTATCATTCCTTAGAATTCACAAATAGACATATATTAATTTAAAAAATTCAAGGGTCTAGGAAAAAAGCTTACCAAATTTAACATAATTATCAGGTACATTGAAACAAGCAGTATCTATCTCACATGCCAGGCAACCATCTATCTTATACGGTGTAACGTGTGTTACAGGCGAATCTAAGGCAAATATATTTCCAAAAGTAACTCGAGCTTGCAAAACTCGAAAAAGTGGCACCTCTGAAGCAAAAAATTATTTTAATTTTCTTATAAGGAATACAATAATAACCTTGTTTAAGAATAAACAACACACTTCAAGATAAAACAAACAAAAACAAAAAAAAAGGAGGCCTACAGACTAAGGATTGTAGACTAAAAATTAGAGGAAAAAAATTTTATTAACTTTTCAAATTTACATTAGCAAATTATACAATTTATATACTATATAAATCTAATGTTTTCTTTTATATTTTTACAATGCTAAATATAAAATAACTTGGGAAAAGAGAAAAATACTTTTGTATACCTCACCCATTTTAATAGGAAAACCAGCAGGTAGTTGATGCATAATAAAATCTCTTAACTTTGCAAAATGTCGATTACTAATTGCCATTAAGTCTATAATTGGAATTAGCTGAAATAAAATTATTAAGTTAAAAAAGTGTTCTGATAAACAATAATTCAATTTCTACAAAAAACTTAAAAAACATAAAACTTACACCTTTATGTGAATTCAAGAGTAATAAATGTCCACAAAAGTTCTCACCTGGTTTTTATTTTTGCAATCATTCGTCACAGACATATACTTCCAGTTGCAAAATGTTTTAAATAATGCAAATACTCATGTTTTGGCATTACAAAATTCAAAAAATCAATTTTTAAAAATTAAGAAATCTAGCACTTTATAATTTTCCCTGGTACCTATATTTTTATTTCAGAAAATGTTATGCTCATTAAAAATATAAAAGGTTTGACTTCCATATGACAAAAATTAACAAAGATATTAAATTTTAAAGTTTGCAATGTTTAAGGATTTTACAATTGCAGAAAAGTTAAATTTATTGCCCTTTTTGAGGGTCAGTTAAAAATAAATTAGGATATTTATTTTTATTTCCATCTGAGGTCATTCAATGATATTCCTTTGTGATTTACTAATGTACAACATTCTTTCATTTATGATTTTTAAAATTGATAACTTTTTGATACGGGTAATGGAATAAAATACTGAATGAACTATTATTTTTTAATCATATTTTAACTGTCAAGAAATATACATAAATTAAATATTTACTGGACCATTGTCTCACCTACTAATTCATTTAACAGAAACAATTATGTGCAGCAGTTGGCAACAAATATTAAGCTAAAAATAATTCAATTACTGGAATCGGTATTCCGCCTCAGAATTTCTCATTTTATTATTTTCTTTTGAATATTTTAAAGATGCCTGTTTTCCTTAATATTAACAAAAACCATATTTTTCAGTTTTATGAATTATTTATTTTTGTTTTGTTATTGTGTACTTACCAAATGTACAGGTATTGTAAGACCCCACCCCTTTTTTTTGGTTGTTGTCAATGTTTTTAATGTCGGAGCTTATAGTAGTTTAAAGAGTTTTTCCTAGAAATTTCTGAAATACAAGATATCGATTATTGATTATTCAAAACAATTAATTCCATTTCTAATTTTTCTTCCTGTTAAAAACAATATACTGATTAATTCCTTCATTTGAAGAACTGTTGGTACTTTCCGATTATCTGCACCCTCTTCACTGACGACTAATTTTTCATCATGCATTAGCATGGTGAAAATGGCCATGAAAGGATGCAACCATTTTGAAAAAATGCAGTGCACTAAGAATTCCATAAAAAAGCAATGGATCAATAAAATTAAAAAAAAAAGCATGAAACATCAATAATAAAACACTTACCTTTCTAAATTATGCAGTTTTTTTTAAAATTTTTTAGCACTGTTGTTCCATACACATACACAGCCATCTGTCTTTACTTTAAAAAAATCAGAAAATTTCAAAAAATTGGCTTTGGGCAAAAATTTTGATCTGTAAAATTCCATCAATTCTGAAGAACAGTTTCAAGGAATGCACATTTTTGCATTCTCCACCATTAGACAAATTTTTATATTTCTGAAGAAATGCAAAGCATTCTTTTTTATTAGCAGAGAAACTCTCCAGTTCCATTATAATTCCTTATACATATACAAACACAAAAAACACTCAATGCAAAAAACACTAACGACCATCAAATTTGCAAGTGGAAATTGGTGCTAGTTGTCACATGTGCGTGCATCCTTGCATTGCCACACAAATACACTTTGATAATGCCGTGATTTGCCTACTTTGGCACTATAGTGCACTGCCTCATGTATACTTTTTTTGGGTTGCAGATAATCAGAATAAACCATTTTTTATTACATAAACATACAACAACTTTTAATTGAATGACCATATACACTCACTTCTAAAAGTTAAGCACGAAGATGTAAAATGCAAAAAAATCAACAAATACTGCTTTGATTGACACAAAATTTGGTAGGAAAGTAACATATATATTTATGCATAAAACAAAATCAATAATTATACACAGAAATGAAAACAATATTAAATTTTTGTAAGTTATCAGATAATGACATACTGGAGACTTAAACAAAATTATGTATAAAATGAAAAAAAAAAGGGACATTTATAGGGTATGTGATCCCCCCTCATCTGTATACAAAGTTTACACCTTGTGACCATGCTTTCAATTAGATGGTCAACCACTGCAGAATTAAGCAATCGCCATTCTTCTTGTAGAGCAGTTTCCAGCTCAATAAGAGTGGCTGGAGATGGGAAACGTGAAGATACAGCACGGCTGAGAGCATCCTAAAGATTTTCAATGGGATTAAGGTCGGGCGAATATGCTGGCCACGCCATATGCGTAATCCCTTCACTCTCCAGGTAGTCATCGATGATGTCAGCTCTATGGGGACGTGCGTTATCGTCCATTAAAACAAAAATAGGGCCAACTGCTGCAGCGTACAATCTCACAATGGGTTCCAGGACTTCATCTCAATACTGGACAGCCGTCAAAGAACCCCGTTCAAAGATGTGCAGGTCGGTGCGGTATCCTAATGAAATCCCTGCCCACACCAGAATGCTTCCGCCTCGGAATGAGTGATGTTCGGTGATGTTTTGTTTGACGTTTTGGAGTGTTCGTTGTTGATGCCATATACTTATATGCTTGTCATCTGGCTCCAGAGCAAATCTTGACTCATCAGTAAACATGACATTGCCCCAGTGAGACACATTCCAATTGACATGTTCCCGGAACCACTGTAATTGCGCCCCTCTTGATTGGACGGATAGAGGAACACAAACTCAAGGTACCCAGGCGTACAGTCTACTCATATATAATCTTCGGCATACAGAAGCTGCAGATACCGCCTTACCAATGGACACTGTAACCATAGATGTCGCACATGTGGAGGTCGCTCTACGATTCCGCTTGGCTACAATAGCAATATATTGATCTTCTGCACAGCTTGTAACCCTCGGGCGACCGGCTACGGGCTTTCGGACAACTGTCTGTGTGATTTGGAATTGTTTCCATAAGCATGAAATTACAGAATGATGAACGCCGAAGAAAATAGCAACATCTGCGATTGACTGTCCTGTTTCAATGCGTCCCACAGCACGCCAACACTCAGAATCTTCCATTCATCTTCTGGAAGTCAAAGAAACATGCATGTCTTGAAAACAAATTGCACGAAAGTTTTAAACACCTTCTATCAGCACTTACAATCAATTTCTGTAACCCTTCATAAAGCTGGCTTCTTATAAGACTGCCTTTTTTTTTTTTGCATATTTCTTGAAACCCTTCCATAAAGCTTCTTATAAGACTGCCTTTTTTGCATATTTCTTGACATGAAAGCGTGATTGGCTGTTACCTAACATATTTGCCTACTTCCATCTACCTCTGCAGCGAATTGCATCCCCTTCAATTCTGATTGGCTTCCAGAAATTAGCATTTTCCTCTCCGTGCTTAACTTTTGGAAGTGAGTGTATTTGTGCATAAAATTTAGTTATGAAAAATTTTTGGTACTACCTACGAATATAAGTACTGTTATACTCTTGGTATTTTGAAGGATGATGAATTTTGAAATAAACTACATTTCTGAACAGTTACATTTTTAAAGAGTTCTTCTAAAGCAGTAGTTTACACAGCATGAGCAGTGACTGTACAGTTGCTCAGGAAAGAATTTTTGGTGAGTTGTGAAATATTTTGATAGTCTAGTTTTGTCTTGTTATATCATTATATACACTTACTGTCATTTATATTTATTACTTGTTAATAATTATAAATCTTAATTATTAATGGTTTACTATGAGATTATTTTCTTATTTTTTCAAAGCAACTATACGAATATGCATTGTGATGCTCAAAATGTTGGAAAATATATCACATCGAAGAATTTAACTGACAAATTGATGCATATTTGCATTTAACGCTTTATACTTAGAAAAAAATAATAACAGAAAATTTATTTTTATTATTATTATTATTATTTTGTAAATACTAACTAAAAAATAAATTATAAAAATCCAAAATAATTAAATGGTCCTTATCAGTTAAAAACAAAGTAAACACTTTTATTATTATAAAGTCAGTTAAAATATTAAAAATTTCTACTGTATTTTATATCAATGATATAATCATTAGTCTGGACAATGTTTCTTGGGATTCTGTTTTATCTAATGCATTGATGTATTAGGCTGAGAGGGGAGGGGGTCATTAACTCGACATCACAAAATAGTTTAATTTTTATTGATGTAGTTTATATCAATAAAAATTTATCTTTCTTCCAAAGAAATCCTTTTATCCACTAATTACAAAAAAGCAATGGCATGGACATAAAAGAAATTTCTGAATGCTGAATAAGAAAACATAAGAGATCATAGAGAAATTTTAACTATTCAGTAATTAGCCTTCTTATTCTCACATTAAAATTTCTCAATTAAACTGTGCTTTTTCTCTCAATGTAATATCTATATTGCAGCTCCTAAACCAAGTCATTACTCAAAATATTAAGCATTTTTTTAAAACATGTGGATATAAAAATTTGAAAATATAGTGGATAATGATTCAGCATATGATGGTATTAAATTAACATGAATTAAAAAAATATAATGGTACAGAAACTGAATGTCTGATCATTTATATTGACCTTGCTTTTGCTATTTCAGTTAAAAAAAAAAAAAAAAAAAAAAAAAGAAATGTTAAAAAAAAAAAAAAAAAAGAAGAAGAAAGAAAGAAAAACTCAACATAAAGCTGACCTTCAACGTGAAGCAGTTTTAGATGCCTTGAATACAATATGTTAATTTCTATAGGTTCAAGATTACACACAAGTAGCTTTCTAATTTATTAATGATCACGAGAGGGGGTTACTTTATGACATTTTAAAAATTCTCTATTTAACTAATTGCATACAAACTGCTTACTCTGTGATATAGAGTTCAGATATAATTTCAGTTTTATTTTCCATGGAAGGAGATGCCTATTACTCTAAATAAAAATTAATCCATATTACTTTTAAAAGATGATATAAAATAATTAAATACAAATAACTTAAAGGAAAAAATTAACACTTGAAAATACTATTTACACCTACAGAAGCTAGGATGTCTATGAAAGATGTAATAAAGAGAATGAAACATACATCCAAAATCAATGTCTTTATTGCATTGTCGTTGACATAATAAATAATTACTCAAAAAATTTTAGTATACCTCTATGTGAGTGTCATTTATAACACAGGCTATATACAGATAGCGCTCTTTCTTATTCTACATATTTGAAAGCCACATTGGTGAAAGCATTTTTACCATCCTATAGCTTATATAATTCAGGCATGCAAATCTGAAAACATTGACCACAAGCATTCAATAAACTGTTCACAAACCATCACAGAGAAAAGTTTAAAGGGACTAAAGTTCACTCTGTGCTAGTCTTTTAAGTTCTTCGTGCAGCTACATAAGCCACAGTACAACAAGCACATTAATTGTGGTTAAATGAATAATTCTCTTTCATCACTTTTTTCCCAGACACCTATGACCATATGAAGTCACAAAAGAAGTAATATTAAGCAGCGAATGGAACTATTTTGTCGTCGGGATGCTTCGCCATCGGGATGTTTCACCATCAATACATATTTTTCTTTACATGACTGTATTATATCTTGCCATATTATATCAAGCTGATTTAGTTTAATAATTCTGTTTACTTAATGCATATTTAAGAGATATTTTTTTCTATATGCCTATATTATATCTTGCCATATTATATTAAAAGTTTATTTAATTTAATAATTTTGTTTACCTATTGTATACCTCTGGCTGTCATAAGTTTTAAACGAAAAAAAACTTTTGCAATTAAATACATTTTCTAGAATTACTAAAATATTACGCATTACATATTAATTTTAAGAAAGTAATGTGCTGACAAGATTCCAAAGTAACTCCGTTTTCAATTCAGATTTCATAAAAATATGAATTTCCTGCTTGTATGAGTGATTTCTCTGAACTAGCCAATAAAAATTTCAAGAAATTTTGACAAATTATGTGAATATTGTACCTGCATAATTTTAAAATCGATAACATAACTACTGTTAATCAGAGGTTTAGCCACAGTTTTCTTTGATACTAACATAGTTTTCATAGTTTCTTTATAAACAACTATAGATATTATAAGCAATCTTTATTACATATACAAAAGACAAACAGAATTATTAAACTAAATAAATTTCATACATGTATAAAACAGCAAGAGCAGCAACCTTTTATAAGCAACATTTATTACATATACAAAAAGTAAACAGAATTATTAAACTAAATAAATTTAATATAAGTATAATAGGACAAGATATAAAACAAGTCATGTAAAAAAAAATATATGTCTTGACAACAAAACGGCTACAGTGAAAAGTCCTAGACCCTATTAAGCATGCTTCGAAAATTAACAAAAATATCAAAAATCATACCTTTCAAAAACCGCTGAATAATACAATTTCCAGACATTGTGTGAATAAAAAATTTTTGTTGGTTTGGCTGTATGAATTCTACAAATAGCTATTTTTGCAGGGCTATTTTTTATAGCTAATAGCTATTTTTTATATGATAACACATATGCTTAGTTCAAAAGGAAAATAACTAATGAAACAAACAAACAAAAAGTCTACGTACAAAAAATAATCTGCAAGTTTATAAATGCAAATTACATATTTTTTTAAATTTTGCAACTGGAATTTACATTTTACTAATATCCAGTAACACATATCAGTCATGCAGAAAATAAATTTTGTTTCAGAAACATACATAAAAAGACAAATTAGAATGAAATGTTAGCAGAATTAAAAGCAATTTAAATTTTAAATAAAAAAGCTATATGTAAAAAAAAAAAAAAAAAAAACCCAAAAAAACTGTTAAAAATTTCTTTTATCATTTAAAGAAAAGTAATAACTGTCCTTACCTGCTCTTGAAGAGATAGTGGATAATTTTCACATAGCCATATTGTTCCTTTGAATCGCTGTATTTTAGTAGTAACTTCTCTAGGGCGACCAATATCCCGGCCTTTAAGATCATTAAGTGGATCAAAATATTCTTCTGGTGTTATTAATGTAGGATTAGGGGAAATAACTTCCTACAAATGAAACAAAAAACAATATTTTCAGTAACAAAAGTTTTCGTAGAAATCTTGTATATGTATATAGTCATAAAACACATTTCTGCTTTGTAATGGCATTTTCGTTACTTCAATTTAGGATAGAACATTTCACTGCATAACACTAAAATGGTTTCTAATTTACAGATTTCTTATTTGCCTTATTTCTTCAACAGGTTCACTCATTCCAGATTTCATATAGGTTTGAGATGCAAGCAGTTTTATTATAAAGTTAGAAGATTTGTGCATGTGAGTTTTGGCCTGCTCACAGATGCTATTTTGCGATGTAAAGTCTCACTCTCTGTTCGTAACTCTGATGCTCATTTTGAATTAAACAAAGTAGTGCAAGGATAGATTTGGGTCAATAAGCTATATGTTTGAATTTCTGTCGCGTTTATGCCAAGCTTGTAACATCTGGTAGGACTAGATTAAATTGTTTGAATTTATAGCAAGTTCAAGGAAGCTTGTGTTTAAAATAGATCCATTTATGTTCTATATTTCAGCAAATTTGTATTACATATTTTTAGTTTAACGCTCACAGCTTCTGAAGTAGAATAAATTTAAAATTATCTTTTTTTTTGTGTGTGTGTGTTGTTTGTCTTTTAACGATAGAAATGCTAATGGTGATAAACCATCTCACAGAACTTATGTAGCACCTTAATTTGATAGTAAATGAGTTTAGTTAAATCGAAGTTAGGTGTTAAAATAAAAATTTAAAGCTGTCTACTGAAATTAACATCTTTAACAGGTTTCTAATATAAAATGATAAAGATACAATATTTTTAATATACATCTTTTCATATAGGAATCAGCCAGTTCAATATATGATATGAATTTGGAAGGATAAATAAAAAATTTATCACCTTAAGATTTATTAAACTTTTATGATAAATTTTAATATTTTATGAGCATTTAAGGAATTATGTACATTTATTTGTCTTTTATCATAATATATGTACAACTGCAATATACAGTAGAACAATGGTCTCTTGTTCTTGCGATTTCTTAAATGTGTCATTTTCCCTTTTGAGTTACCAACAAAGTTCAATATAAGGTTATTTATTCTGACTTTCATCATTCCTTGAAATATCATTTAACTAAGCTAACCATTCAAAAATCATGTTCATGATGCAGTGTTTCCCACATAATTATTTGGAAAAAAGTCTGAAGCAAAGTATGTATTTTCATTTACATTACTTTCTCTGGATAATACATCTGACAACAGAATTAACTTTTTCCACAAGGCTCTCAGCATCTCATCTGCACTAATAGTATCATTTCCAAATGTTAATTTTTTTAGTAGTTTTATTAGTTTATTTCTGTCTCATGGATTTCAGGGTTAGTTTTCTTTTTTCATCAAGGAAGAGTACAATGAAAAAAGACAATGGCAAAAATGAATAAAAGATAGTGCTGATATTCACCAGGAATCACAAAACTTTACAAATAATGAAACTTTTTTAATATTCAAAATGGAAATTACGTAGACAATGAAACCATGTCAAATCTAAAAAAGCTGTTCTTTCAAATGAAGGAAAACTCATTGAAGTAAAAGATAATCTATGTCTATTCCTAGTGAAAGTAATAAATGTCATTTTACATTATGTTATTTATTTGCAATATCTTATAGTTTCCATAGTTAATCATTTTCCTACATCCATGGTTTTAAATACCCATCCCGCAGAAAAACAATAAATATTTCACTGTATAATTATTCCTTTACTGATCAATAAAAAATGCAGATTATATCTTAAAAACATATTTCCAATTGATTCTTCCCTTAAAATTTGTAGTACAACTTCAAAGTGTGAAAAAAAAAATTCACACTGACCTAATTCATGAATATTTTGGTGCAGTTGGAAAGGAAAGCTGAGATTCTAAATGATGAAAGATCTCTTACCCTGCACTTCCTGTCATTCAATATATCTAAAATAATCATTTAAATAATTAAAACTTTATAAGCATTTTTTGCCTTCTCCAGTCTGTGCTTTAGCGGTATAATTTGTAGCATGGCTGGCAATCAGAAGATCTAGAATTCAAGTTCCCGGTGAAGTATAAGCTAATATATCACATTTTCTGACTTTTACAAAATTTAGATTTCAAAATAATTGTAAGCCATGAATTCTAATGATTTATTATTATAACTGTAAAATATCTAATGGTCTCCCTAATGGCACCTGACTAAAATGCGGTAAACAATAATTTGTTGCCAGCTGCTGGTACGGACAGAGTACCTCCCCAGTTGGAAGTCCCCCTCCTTCCCCAGTTGGCCTTTAAGTGAGGGGATTGTAAGGAATTTTTGACTCTGCCATACCTTTGCAGTAAAAGTGGTAGCACATCTGGTTAGCAATAAAAAAATTTCAAGTTTCAATTATGGCAAGAATATAATTGGTTTATCATATTTCTTGAAGAGAAAAACCTAAAGAACTTGACTAGTGGCACTGGACTAAAATGCTGTGAACAAATAGCACCACCTGGATTTGGCAATCTTTCTCCAGTAGCCCTTTACACGGGGAAGCATATAATGAATTTTTGTTTTTATCCTCTGTGTTCTTGTGGTATAACTGGTAGCATATCCACACAACAATCAGAAGATTCACAGCTCAGATCTTGGCAAGGGCAAAAATGAACATTTTGTGTTCCTTGTTTCAAAAAGCCCAACTGTCTACAAACTTAGTGTTTGATTCTACAGTACAAGTTACCAGATACAGTTAGAATGCTGCTGTAATAAAATAATTCAACAAAGACCAGAATTTTGCAGGAACAGCTACTGAAACTATAACCAGCCTTAATTTCATTCGCCATTTAAAATCTTAAGAATAAAAAATTTGACTTCAATATTTCTTTTTTTTTTTTTTTAATGGAAGGGGTACATAAAATTTTTTATATAATGACTGTAAAATTTCAATTCCATATGCGTAACAGGTGCTTGACTACTTCAATTTTAAAAAAATGAAATAAAGTTTCTACCTAAATGCAAGCATCATTAAAAATCTGAATTAAGTTTGTTAAAAAACTAACTTAATTCAGATTTTTTCACTTTTTCAGGAGTCAGCTGACTCCTGAAATTAAAATACAGGGGAAAAAACTATGACTACATAATAAAAGAAAACATCAAAGTTTTGTTTGGATTTCAACTAATGTAAACTTATTACGTTATTTCACTCAATTTAACATTTATGATAACATGACATTTTAAGTAATAAAATGACAAATAATAAAAATTACATAATTTAATATTCCATACCCCAAACACAGACATTGTATTATGACTACGCTCATCCACTTCCATGATTCCTAAAAAAGATTGGAAAGCTGATCGATTTGCTTTATATTTCCTTTTATCACTTTCTGATAAATGTTCCGTTCTAGTTTTAGTCACCAATTCTACATTGCTAGCTACATACACCTAAAAAGAACAAACAGTGCCTATAAAATTACCTTTAAAATATCAAATTTGCATGATTCAAATGTATTAACCAAACTTTAAAAATTAAAAACTATTCATGAAAATTGTACAACTTTTCAGGACCTTATTACACATTTTTTAAAGTATTATTATACCAATACAGTGAACATTAAATTAAGATATGCTAGATCCAAAAACATAACTCATTCCTATAAAATATGTAGTTTACAAATATATATTTAATTAGTCACTTTTCATTTTAATCACATTTTTAGATATTAAAAATATATACATTTTCAATAGATTCATGTTACTCTCAAGTTTGCCTAGATTATACCATAAAAATAGCAGTACTTAACGTACTATGATGACTACCTTAGCGACATTTGGCAATAAAAATTTTCATTGGTGATTTTAGGTTTATCTTTATAAATACTTTTAAAAATAAAAGTCCTAATTATAAAGGAACTAAAACTTAAAAACCAAAAATCCCGAATATATATATATACATGTTATAAATAAATGTATATATATAAACTATATACTAAATATGAATTAAAAAATTTAAATTAACTTGCTTAAAACTGGTTAAAAGAAAACAAATGAAGTTAATGGTGAGGAAAGTCGCAGGAAATAGCATCGAAAAGTGTACTTTTTTCCGCCAAGTAAATTCAGCTAAATAGGTATTGAAATGATGGTGGCTTGTTCCGCATTGTCACTTGTTCCTCCATTTTGCAGAACCCTACATCCTTTCCACATATTGCGCATGAGTCTGTGTAGATGGGTCAACAAAATTGTATCGATTGCCAATTTTCCGGTCACCAACTTTGGTGAGATATCTAGGTAGTCGTCACAGTACATAAGTAACAAAACAGCTTCAAGGTAACCAATATAATCATATTTCATATCTGATTTAATTCTGTTTATTAAAACATTACAGGAAAAAAACTGTGAACACATTTTATGAAGTTAATCAATAGAGCAACAAAGAATGATTATTTTACCCTGCATTCATATCCATTAACAATAACAGGTTTGGAATTCTTTCTTAGTATTCCACTTTTCAGCCTAAATAGAAAGGGGAAAAAATTAATTAATCTATTTAAAGCCAAACCTATTCTAAAAAATATCATGAAATGTTAAAATATTGATTTCATAGCATCAATAAAACTGTACATTCTAGAAAAGCATTAGTTAGAACAAGATAGATTGTAATAACACTTTTAATACGGAAAGAACTCTGGCAGAGGGAAACTTAGATAACATTTGACTCCACAGCATGACAGCAAGTAGCATTACTAAATTTGCTATACATTTTTTTAACAGATGGGAGGATGGGTGGAAGTAGAAAAAGGGTTTTATTCATTTTAAAATAAAGCACAAGGAATAGTGAGAAAGTAAAATTACTAATTTTTTAAAAATTAAATAAAGCAAAACTTAAGCATATTATTTTAAAATTTGTATTTTAATTCAATAGAGTATTTTTATTCAGTCTAGCAATGCTACAAATTTAATGATACGATAAGTGTTTAATCCTCTACTAAGAACCACTAGTGTAAAGCAAAGTAAAAACTAAAACGTGGATGATTAAAAATCCACAAAAGCTATATAATTAAATAGATGAAAAACTTATAAAAAAACAGAGAAAAAAATATCTAATAAAATATAAATATGTTTTGAAGCTCTAATTAATAAGCCGAAAGTGATTTTGGACATCAAAAAGGAGAAAGATTTATGAAACACATTCCAAACAGAATCAAAGATGATTATGAAATTAAATTTTCAATTATTCCGTTCATATAACTTGTTGGAAAATAAATTATTCACATCTTTTTAGACCAAAAGGGCATTATCACAAATGGGCTATTTAGTCTCGAAGTGGGATATGGTGGCAATATCACTGTAAGTGTCTGAATCGCTCTTCATATTGTTGTCATGAAATAATATAGCTCTGTATTACTTTTAAAGAAGCTAAATAATGAAGAATCTGCATGAATGTATGTATGTATGTATGTTTCTCACACCATGAAAAACCATGGTACCTAGGGCCATCAAATTTTAAATCATGTAGTCCTCCATCCAAACATGTAGATTTGGAAGCCCAAATTTTGAATTTTATATTTCATATTTTGTAAGACTTTAATCAATTTTTAACAAACTTAATGATATGAAAGCAAACAGTGGCAACATTGTAAGAATTAAAACATTGTTACTTCCAGTGCACGAATACATACTGGAAATATATATACTATGCTGTATATTGGAAATTTTAAGGATGGGCTGTTTTTAAATATTTTGTATTTTTGCTATTCAACTGGATTTTATGTGGTGTAAGTGTGAAGAACATGATATTTAATTAGTAAATTTAACACCCAAAACGTTAATAATAAAAAGACAGAAAAAAAAAGTTTTGCAAACACCTTACTAAGAAAACTGTACATTGTTATGATAAACTGACAAAACTGAAAAAAAAAAAAAAGAAAAGAAAGAAAGAAATACGTATGCCAACATTTAACACTTCATCATGAATTCTAAACACATGCTGCTGTAAAAATTTTGGTCATTTTGCTGTTGAATTGTACATAGTATAATTGCAAAGAAAATTATCCTTAACAATAAAGCCAAAAAGAAATGGATTAGCAAGAGTGAGTGCAACACTGACTGGAACATAACTCAGCAAGAGCACAGAAAAACCTTAACATAGTCTTTTGGGCAAAAATTAAAAATCTGAGCCCTTTCAGATTTTTCTTTTATTATTATTATTATTATTATTATTACTATTATTATTACAGTAGAAGTCTGATAATCTGCACTCCTCAAGAACAATGGTTCTTCAGATTAATGAATTCTGTAGTTAACAAGGTCACATCTTCCTGAGTTTTGTTTACATTTTCCCCAGCTTACACACAAATAACTAATTTTTATGAATTAGTTAATCACATTTTATTGAATATAAAATACAATAGACTATTGATGAACCAAAAATGAGATTCACAAGTAATTCTGACAGTACTTAAAAAAGATATAAGGAATAACCCATAATATAACTAACAGGCAAATAATATTTAAAATTTAACATCATTTTTAAGTTGCTTGAGCTTACTCCAGATGAATCATATCACTACAGTCAATTGCAATAATGTGCCCAAAAGAGGTGTGAGAGAGGTGCCAAATCCTTGTTATCTTATCTTAATATTAAAACTAACAAATGCAACAAAACTGAATAAAATTGATAAAATTTATTCACAAAATAATAATAATGACACAGATTGTGCTCTTCCTCCACAATAGGTTTTTGGAAGATTTTTGTCACAAAGCCAAAGAATGTTCTTTGCTGCTGTTCATAGTTGTCTCCTCTTTGTCTAATATCAAGCTGAAAGGAAAACAAAAAAAGCCAAAATGCAAAATTAACCCAAAAATATATTGTTTGGCTAAAAAAAAAAAAAAGACTCACACATCGGGGGAGGGGGAAACAATTACACCATGCCTGTTACTATTAAGCTACATACAATAAATGAAATTAATAATGTGACATAAAACAAAATTATGAACAAAATTATTAACATTAGCAGTACATTTCTTCTTAGGTTATGCTTACAGACTGAATTTAACAATTACAGTGAAACACATGAAGGCTATCACCCGAAAGAAGACTATACCTTTATGGAGGATTTATGAAAGGAAATTGGCTCATACTGTATTACACATAGAGAAAATAATGAAAGCTCTCTTGCAGCTAAGCCATTCATCCACCAGGAACAGAATACAGCATAATTATCAGTATTTTTTCAACTTTGGCCACTTGCACATCCTATATTACTTAAATCTCCATAGTGCAAATATTATTTTTTGCTTTACTACAGATTCTCAATATACAGATAAATAATATTTGACCATACAAACCTTTCAAATTTAATCTTTTCAGTATCAACATAAGTAGTAACTATCGGTGCAGCAAATCGCATTGCAACTTGTTCTGGAGATGGTGAAAGTGCCACCATAACACTCATCATATGTTGTGGAAGGATTTTCATTTGTTCCATGTAAACTTTTTTGGAATCATGGTTTACCTCCATAATAAGGGCACCATCATCTGTCAACAGAGAAAAAAAATTTAAAAAATGAAATAAGTCAACTCATAAAAGCTATGGATTAAAATCTAAGCATCTACAAGTAAGCTTTATATATATGTTTCATTAAAAACTAATTAGTAATGTTAAATAATTCTCTTGCACCAATGATGCAAAGGATGAAATATGAATTTAATAAATACAATATTATAATCTCATTCATATAAAGCAAATCAAAATTTTAAATTATGAAAATTCTAGTGCAAACAAAATAAAGCGATTAATTATTGCTTTGAACTAGTTTGCAATATCATTAAATTAAGAAAACATACGTAAACGAAGTACAAGGATAAAAATATAATACAACCCTAAAATTCATCCTAAAAACTTTTAAAATTTTAATTTGCATACAGCGAATAATTGTTACGCAGGCAGGAGATAGGTCTTTTCAAAGAGAAGTTGACCCTAAACCTGACTCTTCAATTACCCAATTCGTGTTCCGTCATCTGTATAGGTTAAGAAATCCCAAATTGGTTATGGGCCCAAAGTAAAGATATGTTAAAATGAGAAATTTAATAGTTAAGAAATTTCTAGAAAATTCTATTCTAGAAATTTCTTAACTACTAAATTTCTCATTTTAACATATCACTACTTTTGGCTTTGTGTATTTCTTAACCCATACCTATATCCAAAAAAAAAAAAAAAAAAAAAAACTAAGATAATTCAAATTTTTTACTTTGTAACATACTTATCAGTGTTATTGTTTTACAAATTTTCACTTTTTTCTGTTACAAGCATGAAAAAAGTAATTTTTTTTAATTAAATTTCACTACCTGAAAAAGAATATGCTCTCTATTTTATACAATCAAGTTATGTTTAGAAGTTACAGTAAAAATAACGTTAACAATAACACTCATTAGCAATGATTTGCCTGCATCTGAAGATTTGGCATAAATGACATTTACTTTCTTTCTTCCTTTTTTTCCTCCCTTTTCTTTTTTCTTTATCAAATTTCACCTCCTGAACATGCATTTTATTTTCTAAGACTGGCTCTTGTTTAGAAATTACAGCAAAATCTGTGTTACGTTTTAACACCCACAAGCAATGCTTTCTTTATGTTTTGAGGATTTGATATAATTTAGATAAAGTTTCCTAACATTACATCCAAAGCATAAGAAGTAAAATCATCTCTTGTTTCAGGATTAATAACATGTTTTCTAGACTTTTAATAACCTTGCAAATGTAGCAAAAACTGTTAGGCTTTGTTGAATTTTTCATTAACTGCATTACAATCTGAAAGCAAAAAATACATAACTATATGTTATGATTTCAAATAACAGAATTATTCACTGACCATGGCCTTTAAAGATATAACTTCTATTTCCTCGTTGCCATTTTGAGTGGTAGAAACCTAAAAGTGTGGTGTCAATACGAACACTAGAACCTATAACAATTGGAAAGATAAAAATTTACATTATCCAAGAATTCAATAGCATGAAAAAAGCTTATAAATCTCAATTAATGTCATGTATTACAACTTCTTTTATACTCAGTTTAAAAAACAAAATTTTCACACTAAATTAGTCTATTTTATCATAAAGGAGCTATAATACATAAGCAGTCTCATAATACAATACATAAGTAATCTCATACTGCAATGAAAGCATGCAACTTTTATCAGCTTTTATTTTTTCAAAGTACATACAAAGGAATTATAACATAGCAACTTTTAAAGAGGATTTATAATTTTCCAACATTATCTCAAGCCTCTAAATGTAAGAAAAGGTACAAGAAGGGGAGGGGAAAAACACTATGAAAAGAAGGATTATATTGTTTATAACAGGAGTTAACTGGGAGTTCTGATCAAATAAATAGAAAGCTGACAAAAAGATAAAATGTCTGATGGAACAAATAAAAGTCCCCATTGGCTTGTACTGAATTCAGTGACATCATTATCACAGATCCTTGCATTAAAAGTATTTGATAACTCAGAATTCATCTGGAACATGGGTTTCTGTTCATTGGTCCAGTTCTACACATTCTACAACTCCCAACACTGAAAAAAATGGACACAATATTTTTTCATGTACTGTGATTTTTGTGCAGATAAGCTATGTTTTCAACTTCAGACACTCAAACTTAGCCCTACATTTTCAAGGATGCATTCATAACAATAAAGCTAGATTTCTTTCCTGTTACAATACTTTCAGCAGAGATGTTCCATCTCTAATGGAGTGTCTCATGGCAACCTAAAATGCTCATCATCATCAATGCACAAGGGATTTTGCTAACTCAAATCTCATCATACAAAATGGCATGAACTGCTTAAGCAATCCAGATACTTCTCTATTTGACAATATTCATCCAAATATTATTCCAAAGCACCTTTTTAACCTTTTTGGGATGGGTGTGTCATACATGTATTTGCCACCAAATGTATCATGGAGCTGGGTGTGTCATATATAAATGACCGTTTAAATGCACTGTCAGGATGGGTGTACCACATATGATTTTCTAGACAGAGCATTTAATTCATATAATTTTTTTGGCCACTAGAAGCAGATCATGTCTGTGTGGTGGAATTTATCAAGACTGGAGATGTTGAACTTCACTCCATTGCAGTATTTTTTATTTTTGGTATTTTGTTTTGGAATCAAAGTGGAAATCCTGGGTTGAATGTGAATAAACAGAGCAGTCCGTTAACTGTGTCAGTTGATATAAACACATGGGGATGTTCTTGATGCTTCTGAACACCTTCTTTTTTTTTTTAATTATTTTTAACAATAGGGGGATATATTGTTTCAGAGTTTCGCTAGCACTGACATGAATATTTTGTATATCATTAGTGGAAACATTTTTTTATACTTCAAATGGCAAGGAAAATATAATGATAAAGTTTTCAAATTAATTCGGACAATTATCTGAGTGTTCCTCTTATAACCTACCAAAAATTGAAACAATTGAAATCACAAATTGAATTTACGTGATTTTTTTTTTCTAAAGTTATGCTTAGCAGCACAAATTGCCCATCCCAATAATGCAGCGCATTCCATCATCATGCTATACCAACAAAGTGATTCAGTGACTGAGGCATCCATTCAGAAAAGGTTAACAGGAGCATTTTGGGGGGGGGGAGGATAACAGATAAGAGTGGATGTGTTGAACTTGAAGAATTTTACATTCTCAAATTCTTTCTTGAGAAGTTCTAATACAATCTCAGCACAGGAACACTGATCAATATTCAATCTGTGTGTAAAACTGTAGCACAAAATTACCTGGTATCTCACATTTGACCAGAATGTTGTGAGTATATTTTCTTGGCTCAGCTCAAAAGATACTAACACTCAGTGTTTGCCCTGCTGGTTACAGCAGGTCCCTACACATTTAAACTCCTCACAATGTGTGACCATCAGCTGCATCTTAATGCAAAACTTTGCTAATGATCTATGTACTACAATTAATACAGAAATTATGTATAATATAATAAAATCCAACTTTCTCAGGTCTATAACTTGTTTATTATAACAGCATTGCTAGCAATTTGTTATTTTCATACAAGGGTATAAAAAATTATAAATATAACGCAGTAAGAATCTGAAAATTCCCCAAAAATCTACATATATAAAGCACTTAAATAAAAATGAGACTTGCATGTTGAATGCAGTCTGTATCATTAATCAAAGCAACTGACTGCATTAATCTATTTATTATTTTGCATTAAACATATTCACACTACAAAAGAAAAATTAGAATAAGAAATTAATATAAAGCTAACTTATAAGCATGCATCTGTTTAATTTAAACTGCATTTCTCAATATACTTTTTGTGAAGATGTGTACCTTACGAAAATATTTCTTGTGGAATCCTAATGTTACATGAACAAAAATTATGCTCAGAAGCAATCTGTGTTTCAAAAGTGTCTTTCCGTCAACAGATGAAGGGAATCAGTGTATGCACAAAACATTTGTGACTTCTTGAGCATAAAATTATATCCAAGTCAGTAACTTACAGTACAGCACTAGATAGAGTTTGTCATTAGTTGGTATTATGTAACAGTAATTTATTTTGTTTCATTTAAAAAGCAAATAAATTAAAAGAGACTTACCTATTTTCTTTTTCAAAAATTCCTTATAAAAGTATTAAAAACATTAATTTTATATTTCAGGAAGGAAGAAGGACAGACCTAACATACTTTAGCAGAAATAACTTATACTCTTTTTATTAATCTTTTCATTTACAAAATAAGAATCAAAACATAATCAAAGTCATGGATAAATTAATAGGAAATAATTTCCTAAGTTATTTATTAAGGTCCTAAGTACAGCTGTTTTGAAAATTCAACTGATTTTTTTTAAAAATAAATATTAAACTTCACATTTTTTATTTGATTAAAAAATAAAAAGATTGAAACTTAAAAATGAAATTGATGACTAAATACATAACACCTCAAAGAGCAAAATATTTCCTTCCTGTTTAGTGATCAATCATTACCATTTAAGATTGCATTTAATTTCTTAAATGTTCTATACTATTAATTTGACCCCATTAAATGCCTAATAATAAAAATAATAATAAATGGATATTTTAGAGCTATTTATTAAAACTGACAGAAAAAAAGAACTATTACATACCACATTTGTATACTTTATAAGTATCACTGGGACACATTCGTGACAAAAGCGGAACTGGAAAAAGAAAAAAATTCGCACTGAACTATATCAGTATCATCCAAACATATAATAATTTCATAAACAAAATGTCATTTCTTTTTGAAGTCACTGGAAATACTCATGTCACAAAATTAGTGATGTGATTTAATTAAGAATTATTAAAACAGATTTATATGATTTATATAATAATTATGATGTTACTGAAATACTAACAGGATAGTTATGTACTATCCCATCAACCTTGAAACTATTGCCAAGCACCACAATTTAGCTCCATTTATAGATAAATGTAACATCACAATACATTCATAACAACTGCATTTTGACTTGATGCAACCTTGATAATCGATACAGAATCACATTTGCAACTGCACTTCAGTTCATTTGCAGTTGATAAAGAGAACTAACATCTATTGAATGGGGTAGAAAAACAGCTGGATATGGGCAACAAAACAGTAATACATTGGAACAATCACCTGCGAGAAGTTTGTATTCCTAGCATTCTACCAGAGCTTTCAGTAAAGAGGAGGGTTTCACCAAATAGTAAAAATAAAAGAAAGCCTTTTTGCAAAATGCAAAAACAAAGCAGGTCAAATATTCCAGCTATTTGGTGACAGTGCAAAAAAACTAATAAATGCTTTATTGCATGAGTTGCAGATAAGTGGGGTTCAGAATTCCTCATGGACGACTGTCACAGCTTTAGATATCTCTGCCTACTTATATTGGTAGCCAACTTCCCTAGTCAACTGAATAATACTTAAGTACCACTAATAGTTACCAAATAATATACATAACAATGTTTTTATGACAGTTTTAAGTCTGTCAGTCACAGAATTAATTCCTAAAGAAATTCAGGTCTGACTAATAGAAAACATACTTTGCATAAAATAGTAATAATGACAGCCTTTGGATGACATTATACTGTTATTTACATAGCATACATTATAGCTTAAAACAGAGTGACCATATATGATTGAGTTATGATTGTTAGATTTGCTTTTTAGGCAATCAAAGAAAGTATACTAATTTATTACTTTTCTGAAATATTATTTTTACAAATATAAAGATATACCAGTGTATAATAACAATTTTAGATCATAAGAAAATGGGAAAAGGCCTTGCAATACTTTACACTTTTTATAGGAAGTAACAGCATTTTCTGAATTTGAAGTAACAGCAATCTGAATTTTTTCCAGAAATTATTACTAGTAAGTAATAATAAATAATTTCTTCACTCATAATATCTATTTAAATATACTGTTGCATGCAAGCAGGTTCATAATGGAGTGAATGCACGTAGAACTGATGATACCTTAAGCAAATTATTTCTCCCAAAGAAACAATTTACAATTCTGGAACTTTTCACAAATTACTCATACAGCTTTGCTCAGTATGACGGTACACAATCAGTAGTTACTACTTCAAATTACTAAGAGTGTTAAATATAAGACAATATAAAAGGCCTCAATCATAAGTTTGGACAGTGATCTCTCAATACTCATTTCAAGTGAATTTAATTTTCATTTAAACTGAAATATAGGTATTTTTTAATTTTGAGTTGGTTAGTTTTGAGTTTGAGTTATAGGTATTTTTTAATTTTGAATTATTTTATTTTGGAGTTGAGTTCAGAGTTTTCAATACTGATGCTCTCTTTGGTTTTATATAATTTGACGCTGTCCACTGAGCAATTTTCAGTATCTTTGATTTCTCGAAATTGCTGAAAAGCATACAGTTATACATACATTAGGGCAGATACAATTACATACCGATCGAGACAGTTACAGTTATACACGGATTGAACCCAAATGTTGCCAAGTTTGGCAACAAAAATTAGTTACCAAAATCATTGCCAGTTCAGCACAATCTCACCAAATTGACGAGATATCCATTTACCTTAAGGTTAAATAAAACTTAACCCTGTAATCCTATTTTCCCAGCGATGCTTTGCATTTCTGAGGCCTTTCAGGTTACATTGTATATATATACAATTTTATACATATGTACATTATAATTTACATACATACAAATTCATAACAATATTTTAAAAATTCAAATAATCAACTTCTACAGTGCTAGTTACGATTACTTACTTCAAACAAGTAGTAAAGTATCATTAATAGCATAACAGATCATGTTTTTCTCAAATAAATAAGAGAAATAGTAATAATAATAAAATGTACTGATTTCAAGCACAGAAAATCTATCACTTTAGATCTGACAATCTACAAAAAGTAGCCATGAGTTATAAAATGTTAGTAACATGATATACAGGATAATCTTTTTGACATAGGATTTTATTTTGAATTTTATTGAATATGAAAATTATTTCAGAAAAAAATCTGACATACATACCCCAACTGATAAATTCCCATCGTATTTCAATATAAAAATCTGGAGTCTGCAAAAGATTTAATAAAAAAAAATTATATAATAAATGATGCACAAATGCACAAAAGTTATATCTTTTATTTACAGAAAAATTTAATTTTTAATAGAGACACATGTCATTTAATACATTCAAAACACATACCATGAATAGCTAATGCTAAAACAGAAATGTGACGAAAACTTTTAAAACAGAACTATACAACACAATTGTAATAACAAAAAAAGAAAAATTTTTCTTCAATTTCTGTAATATATTTTACAATCTAAACTTTACCTACTATTAAAAATTGACACAGAGTGGATCCATTCTAAATCTGTTATTTTTATAGTAACTTGGATTCTGCACACCAAAGTTTTAAATTCAAATTCACTATTTCCATATTATTATAAAAATTAAGGCATGTTAATACAACAGATACATTAGTTTGGAAAAATTTCTACTTCAAAAAAATTTGTTAAAATCCCTACTATTACTTTCATCAGATTTAATGCTATAAGTCTGGAAGTCTTAAAACTATTTAAGAATAATAATTTAGTTATTATGCAAAGTTTAGCTATTAACCATCTGATGACCTAGGATTCTTTCTCCAGCCTTCCACAATAAATTAAGTGCTTTAAAGAATTTTTATCTTTTCGATTTCAAAATCATTTGTAATTTTTAATTCTTTCAAGTTAAGTCACGAGTTCTCAGTTCAAATCCATTATTACTGTCAAAACTGCTATTTTCCATACAATTAAAAAATACCTATACTTCAGTTTAAATGAAAACTTTTAATATAAATTTTAGAATGCTTAATTCAAAGTGAATTTCAAAGGAATTTGATATGTAATCCAATTTTTTATGGATAAAAAATTATTGAGTCTCTCCAAAAGTTCCGGAGTTTTTCAAATGAAGCATTATCCCTCTAGTTATTTCAATACTACTGATACAGAATGACCTTTGTGGGACCAGATGTTTATATACATCCTTTTTTCTTCATGTTGAACTTAGAACTAATGATTTAACTTGAAAAAATTAAAAATTAAGAATAATTTTGAAACTGAAAAGATAAAATTCTAGCACATGGTTATGGCAACAAAAAGTGCAGTGCTAAAAATGGAAATTCTTAACGTTCATTTTCAATATCTTATACTCTTTTATTTTAAAAGGGGGGGGGAGATTAGTCAGATTGCTCTTTTTATTTATTTATTTAAATTTGTGCTATATGTGAAAAAAGTGCTGTTTCCGATGACACAGTTCAAAGGTGCTTGCTCTCGACAACTATTCTCTGTAGGCAAAGAAGTTATCACTGAAAATCTAAGATAAATTTAAGATAGTTTAGGGAGTATCAGATAGAATAAATATTCCAAGCAGTACAGTACATGACCATTTGAAGAAGATTGGATATATAAGTTGCTATGATGTATGGATACCACATATTTTAATAGAGCAGAATATACTTGCTTAAGTTTCAGCATGTGATTCTTAACTGAAAAGTATTAAAGATCCCCCCCCTTTTTTTTTTTTTTTTTTTTTTTGAAACCAGCTCACCTTACTGAGCATGAGAAATGGATACTATACAGTAATGTTAAAAGAAAACAATCATGGGTTAGGCCAAAAGAACCTCTTTTATTAACATACAGATGGGGAGGGGGAGGGTTACATCTAAAAAAAGTAATGCTTTGTGTACAGAGGGATGACAAAGGAATTGCACTCTATGAATCGTTTCTGCCAAATCAGACAAATTTGAAAAAAATATTATTCCTAAATGGCAGTTTTAAAAGCAGGAATCAAAGCAAAATGCTTAGAACTGACCAATCTTTAAGGTGTTGTATTCAATGATGTCAATGCTCCACTCCACTTTTCAATGAATATCAAACAAAAACTTACTAAGTATGGCTGAGATATTTTGTGTCACACTCAGATCTTGCCCTCTCAGATTTTCCTCTCTCACTTTAAAATTCTTTAAAAGACCTGGAGTCGACTTCTTTGGAGACTGTCAAACAACATGTCAATGACTTCTTTAATAATAAACCTAATGACTTTTTTAAAAAAAGAATTTTACATCTGCCTGACAAATGGCAAAAAGTTACAGAATGTGATTCAATGAAAGTTTCTTATGTTTTTGTACCACTTCATCTGTATTTATCATAAAAAAATCGCATATCTTTTTTAATGGTCCGTAATAGATATATGTTTAATGCTATTCTGCTTTTATTTTGATTACTTATACAAAAACACATAATTTTACATTAACTTGCACAGTAAGCATAATAGCTCATTTAATATTATTTGCAGCCTCTATGATACAAAATACAGTGTTACTCGATGCACTTAATTTTGCATTCACTAAATTATGTTTTATTATGAATCAATTTTCTTCATTTTTATACCTATTCTAATTATTTTATTAGAAATGTCCTTGTTTGAATATATACAGATCCTTAAAAGGTGTAACTCCAACATGCAGAGAAACTTTTCTCAGCAATAAGATATCTTTGTCTTTAACCAGCCAGTTTGCATAAAGATATGACCATGAAACAAAAAATGTAGTGCATTTTGTGATACAAGACCTTAACCCTTAAACACAGAGATGGGCTCTGTATGACCACACCAATATTCTAGAACTGGGAAACTGCTTATAAGTTATATAGTTACTCGTCTCCTTTTCAGTACTTTCAAGTTGACATAATATATAATTATTCAGGCATGAAAGTGCAAGTTGGCAAAAAAAGCTGAACAACACGCGGACACAAAATTACACAAAAACTAAATGCGCACGCGCGAGCTAAAAAAACACATTTTAATAAAATATCAACCTTTTAATATTCTTAGGTCTTCGCTTATTCAATAGGTATACGGCCCTAAAGCCTTTACCTATCTATAACTGTCCTTATTAGGAATCCTAAAAGTGAAAAAACAAATTCCAAAAGTTGGAATAAACCTGTACATTTGAAGTGTTGAATGACATCCAAAGTGGAAGTGTAACATTGGGCAAAATAGCGATTTAACATCTGAAGTATAACTTTCACATCGTAAATGAAATTTAATACATATAAAAACTTTGGCACAACTTTCTCCTCGTATTTGCTACGTCTGAGTGTCCTCCTTCCTCCGTGTCTTGGAGCAACAGAATAGCGTGGGCTTAATAGTTGAGGCATATCACAGTAGTGGGCGGAGCATAGTCGCAGAAAAGAAAATAAAAAACACTAAATTCACCATGCACATCGATCACCACAACTCGTTATGATGTATCGTCCTTGGTCTTTTACAGCGTTGAATGACTCCTTTTAATATAAAAAGTATTAAGCATATGCATATAATTAGACTAAAATAATACTTGTACTTACTATTTTGCTATTAATTTTATCTTCCACTTGTTAAAAAAAAGTAAATCACCAAGAGATTGTAATGAATAAACCTTCTTTAAGATGCTCTTTATGTAACTTAATATAACAGTTGATACATGAACACTGTACACAACATTACAACACACTAATATACATATTTATGTTATATATTACTGCCTATTTTCAGGCAATGACAAGTTTTAGAGATAACATATATATATATATATATATATACCCCACACACACATACACATTTGCCGGTCGCGATTCTCAACGGTTCTGCATTGATCTCAGAAACAACGCGGGTGACGTTAAAAAAAGCGGAATTCCGCGAAAACACGGAAAACTTTCATGCCTGATTATTCCTAAATTTTCATTAAACTCTATCCATTAGTTTTTTTAAATAATTTTTAAAATTGGACCACAGTCATATAGACCTCACATCTGTGTTTACGTTACTTTTTTCTCGCATGAGGGAAAGATGACTTTATTACTACTTGAATCATTTCAACAGCTGGCCTGATAAGAGATAGTACCAAATTGGAAAAAAGTGATTTTTTTATGTATTTATCATCAGAATCAGTGAAAACACATATGGAATGGAGGTTTCAAAAGCAAACTGTAAACCGAGAAATAAAAATGCGCATTCAAAGAGCGCTAGGAGTTTCCAGCAGAATCTATTGTAACCGAGATTTAACCGATACCCTTAAAAAGTGTAAAACACGCTCTCTTTTCTTCCCCTAGATTGCAAAGAAAAACTGATCTACGTTTCAGCTGCAAGAATCCGATATGTATAACGAATATGCCAAGAGAATTTGCAAAAAGTGTGCTGAAAATGCTTAAAATAATGTGCTGCAGTTTTTTAATATTCTTTATATATTATCCCTTTTTTTTTGCTTCACTTTATATAATCCATATTCTAAAGATGGAAAATTTATTAAATAGTTTAGTTTGTACGCATTTGCAAGTAAGTAATGTTTATTTTATTTATTTAAGTGTTCTGTACTTTTTCATATGTGATTTAAAAGTAAAATTTTAATGCATTAATTTTAGAGTTCTGAAAAGAAATAATTACTTCAATATAATAAGCAAAGTGTAATAACAAATGTACATTATTTTAAAATTTTACATTTTTAAAATGCATAAAATAGACCGCGGTCTGAAAGACCCCTCCCTCTGTGTTTACGCAACAAAAAATAAATGTCTGTACTTCAGGGTTTAATCCATTACATGCACTTTTTAATGATCTTAAGAGACACAGCCACTTGTTATAAATGATCTCTTCTTTGGCTCTGCTACAACCACATCATACACGATTCAGCATTTATGAACAGAAACATAAATTGATATCTGCAGGATAACCATTGGGATACATTTTGAAACTTATGAATTACACAGTTATAAAAAGAGAGACAGAGAGAAAAAAAAAGAATCCGAGCTTCTATGTTTTGTTTTACAATTTGTTTAGTTGCCTCAAATATGCTTTCTAATAAAACTGTTTATAGCCAAGTTCCCCTTTCATGATAATCTTGTATAATTTCTACTTATACACTGGTGCACAAAAATTAAGAAGGAGACGGTTTTTTCAATATAACTTTGTACAAAAGCTTTCCAAATCAACACATTTAATACCGTAAGATCCCCAATACATAAGGACATGAGTAATGTAAGCAACACTTACTAAAACAGAAATCAGAGGGATAAAAAGAAGCTTTATTGAAAAAGTAGCATGGAGCGCAATGCGATTGAAGGCCGAAACATCCCTGTGATGGGTGTCCAGCAAGAAACATCCGGTCTTTAATAGGGGATATGATCTCCCCTGACTGCTAGGCAGGTTTCACATCATTTGTGCATGCTGGATATGTGGTTGTTAATGAGCTGTTGAGACACTGCTGCTCGTTCCTCTTGTAGCACCAATCGTCGTTTCGGAATCGTTACTGGCAATAAGTTACGTGCTGCCACGGGTCTCCCTAGTAAGTTCCGTACATGCTTGACAGAATTTAGATCCAGAGACCTTGCCGACCAATCCATGTGTTCAATATCTTCACTCTCCAACAGCTCTTCGACAGTAACTGTGCGATGAGGTGGAGCGTTGTTGTCCATGAAGAGGAACTGAGGACCGATAGCCCTTGTGAAAGGACGCATGTAAGGAAGAAGTGTCTAGCGATTTCTCCCGCTGTCTGCCGCCTGTTTCTTCTGGCCTGTAAGGCAATATACCGGTCATCTGCGGGTGTGGTTCCTTGTGGACGACCACTACTAAACCCCCGGATAGCTGTTCCTGTACTTTGAAATTGTCTCCAAAGTCGTGAAACGATGCTGTGAGCAATTACGAACTCTGCAGCCACACTTGTCACACTGCGGCCTTCCTCGAACTTCCCAATGATTCGACCTCGGGTAAAAGCATCCATATGTCGTCTAACAGATTGATTATTCGCCATTTCTCGCTGAGGCAGCAACTCGGTGTGATTTTAACTGCTATACGGCGTGCAATCTCTTTGCCAGAAATACTGATCTTACACCGACAACATGCTTTATTCTACTCAGAAACTCCCCCAATACGTCTACCTGCATATCTGCGCATGTGCTACCATAAATCACCTTACTTAATCTCCTGATTGGTCTTTCTGTCCGCTCTGCCTCTTCATTCAGCTGATATGTTAATTTTTCGACCTCGTCCTTAATTTTTGCACACCAGTGTATATTAAGGGATATAAGTAATCTAAATTGGAAATAATTTACCCGTGTTTAAATTGCACCACAGCCTACCAGAGCTGGGCCCTGATACTTCTCAGTTTTTGAAATAAAATGTAACTCTAACCAGAATGCACCTCAGCCTCAAATAAGAAAAGCTCCAACACTTCTTTTTCTGAAACAAAACTACAATTTCAGCAGAGCATCTTCTGATCTTATAATATTTTAATTTAGCAATGAAAAATACTTGGAAATCAATACTATCTTCCAATACACATCTCTCATTCCTTGGGAAGAGCCCATGAATGATGGTTGAGACATTTAAGGAATAATAAAAAAAAAAGCACCCATAATGTCAAAAACTTTAGCTTCAAGGAAATGCATGATAATTCATCACATTTATGATTGATTGCGTTGGACTGAATAAATTTCTTGTGGTCATCCTGTTGATGAAATTTTATCATTGATTCTATATCAGCAGCTTCAGTTATATGCAATTTAGGGTGGGAGAGGAAAGAAACAATCATTTATGTTATTAAATGTATGCAAAGAGACAATGATATAAAATAGTTGAATGCTATGATACATTGTTCAAACACAAATGATTTTCCATAGAAAAGAGCACCTGCTGACCTTTTTGACTGATGTAACCAAGCATAAGAGATGAAAACGATCAATTATATAAAGCCTTACCTTTTCTCAGCACACAAGTCGAAGTATTTTTGCCCAACACACAATCTACTTGGTAGCTATAATTATATCAGCATGGAAATGTGGTCAGAAAATTTTTTATTCTTTTTTCTTTATAATCAAACCTACATTTTTTCTATATTCTCACACAGTTTCTTGAATTCTCATCAGTGAAGCTTCAACCATTTACTTTTTATTGTTGGTTTGCTAGTGAAAATACAATTTTACCATTTCTTGAAATAGTACATTATATTGAATATTCCCGCTTTCAATGTAGTAAAAACCCACAGGAGCCCAATTCTAGCAGTTAATTTTTAGTGAAACTTTAATTCCAGCTGAAGCCCTACATATATGAAATCTGATATTTTATTTTATTACTTAACTGTCATTAATTAATTAATTTTTTATTATATATTTGCATTATATTTAATTGTAATTATTTACTATTTTATCTACTTAATATTTTTAGAAACCTTTCTTGATAGTTAATCAGAGAGTTTTGAAACTTTTAATTTTAAGAAATTCAGCTCTGAATATACCAATGAAGGTCTGCTTGCTGTCAGAACTACATATTCTCAATGGTCATCTCTATGTTTTATCTTTTTTTTTTTTTTTTTTTTTTTTTAAGCTTCTTTTTTGAAATTGCTCACTACTGGAGATCAAAAATGGATACTGTAATGTTAACATCTGCAGGAGGACTGAATCCAAAAAGGTAATGCTTTGTATGGTGGGACTACAAAGGAATTGTATACTATTAAACGTTGCCACTAAATCACACAAATTCAGAAAAATACTGCTCCCAAATGGCAAGAATTAGAAAGAAAACAGAAACTTAAAATAAATACTTAAAAGCAAGAATACAGGAAAAAAAAAAAAAAAAAAAAAGAAAGTTCAAGAAATCAAAGTGTCCAGAAATGACCAGTCATCAAGATGTTGTTTTCCTTCATGACAATGCTGGGTGTCACATTTCTATATGACATTCAGCATTGTCATGTGAATGACAGAGCATTGTCTTATGAATGTCAGACAAGGACTTATTGAGTATGACTGGGATGTTTCATGCCATCTCCCAAGTTGCCTTGGATTTTCATCTCTTCAGATCAGTCTAAAATTCTCTGAATGACCTGGAGTTTACTTCTTTGGAGACTGTCAAACAGCATCTCAGTACCTTCTTCATTAAAAAACAACTGATATTTTTTAAAAAAAAAAGGAATTTTCCAGCTTCCAGAGAGATGGCAAAAATGCCATAGAATAAAATGATGCTTATGTGATTCAATAAAATTTTCTTATGTTTTCGTACTGCTTCATTATATTTTCATTAGCAGAAACTGCAAAACTTTTCAGATGACTTAATATATACACAGTCTAAGAGCCTTCTAAACTCCCACTAATTGCATGATCCTTGTAGGGAAGAGGCATCACTGGGCAGAAAGTGTATAGTATAGGAGGATTTTATCTTCTGGCAGGGCCACCGTACCTATTTTATCATCTAAAAGGCCATTCCATTATGCCTAGTTAAAGGGTTGCAGGTATCACAACAAATTCAGTCTTCTACCTTTATATGCTCCAGATAATTGTGCCTCCTGAAGCTACTCTACATTTTTTCTTTTTAATTAACTGCATAAGAAAGTACCATGAAGAATTCAGAAAGTGCTATTGCACTATTCTATGTGCTATTGAATTCTATGTGCTCTTCTGATTTACGTTTGGATGCAGATATTTAAATATGCAGGAGGTATATATTATTATCCTCCTCTAACATCAGCCAGAACAGATCAAAGAAAAGATCCGAGTTTGAGGAAATTTGCAAAAATCTCTTCCATGATAGCTTAATTTATTGAAATTCGGATTTTTTTACTCAGATTCATTGCTTGTACATCATACATCAACTTTTATATTATGAATTTTACTCACTTTATGTTGCATTCTAACAAACACATTATTGCATTTTTGTGTCATTTGATTCAGGTAATTTCTTAGACACTGTTTATACACAAAAATGTCTATGAGACAATATTTACTGTTATTCACCAGATATATGTCCAACATATCTAATGATAAAAAACTGACATAATGAAGGCCTTTTTCCCCAATTTCAAAGTCAAGTTAATGCTGCTAATACAATAAAACACATGAACAATTACATGTGAAATTTTAAAATGCTTACTGATCGTGCAGATCTTTTCTGTTAATTATTTTTAATATAAACAAATAATAATAACAAACATAATTTCCATAATTTCCTTATACTTACACCTTGTATCTTAGACAGCAAATCAGGAATACCTATTGCTCGTGTACTGTACCGTTGAAAATCTCTTTTCTCCAGAACTTCTTGAAGCAGCTGAGGATTTTCAGTACTCACTGCTTCATGAACAACTGTAAAACAAATTTTATTATTAAGGAAGTGACTTTTGCTTCAAGTTACACAATTTCATCACACAATACAACTACAATATTCCTTTGTTCATGTGATTTAATTACCTGTATATCCTTGTTTATTCTCAACAATTACATCTGCACCATGCCTCAAAAGAACTCGAGCTGATTCTAAATGATTTAGTGTTACAGCTAGCATCAATGGTGTTCTGCCCCGAGGATCTTTCCTCTCAATATCATGCTGAAAAGAGTGAAACACATAAATTTATGCTATTCAGGTTTAATACATTTTTTTATTTGGCCCTATAAGAAATTTCACAATTTTTAAAAAAATGTTGTTCTATATAATATGTTTCAGGACAAATTTTCAACATTAAGAGCGAAATAATGAATTTAACAAAAAATAATACAGAAAAATCATAAATTTCTTCTTTTCATTCATAAATAATTTTATTTCCCTGGTCATAAATGAAAAGAACAGATTAAAGCAAATACTGCAATTTATTGCCCAGATCTCAAATATTGCCCCCCTCTCCCATCAAAGATAAAACTTAACTTCCTTTAACCATTTTTTTTTCCCTTCTGAATCAAAAATATTATTGATTTCCATAATATATATCTATATATGTATAAATTTATGTAAATTAATAGTAAGTCATTTTTGCACTGTGTGTTATTATGGAACATAATTTTTGTGTATTTTTCTAGAAATGTTAAATAACAGACTTTCTTTTATGTACTTATTGAAAAGCATCACAGAACAGAATCTGCTAAGAGTCCCTAAGATTCATGTCAAAATCCTCTACAGAATTTTAAAAGATATTTGATTAATGATAAATATCCCTACTTTCAACATAATGAATTCATTATTTAAAATAGTTGTACATTCCCTAACATATCAAAGACTTTCAAAAATATTCCATAGAAGTGATGAAATAACCTGCTTGCATCTGCATCAGTTTGAGAAGTTCATTAACATAATTTGCCAGTTAGGAATAAATTTTAAATTTTCTCTTTCTGAATTGGTGGGAAAATGCTTAATAAATCATTGGAAGACTGTATCACCATCTAGAAAACTTATCATCATAAATGACATGCAGTCAGATTCCTATTAATAAAGCTGCAAAATTGCACAAAATGCCTTATTAAACATAAAATTTCTTAAACAAAAAATATGCTAAATTACAATTCCAATACACATTTTACATGATGACATATCATAAATAATTCTAAATATTGTACTAAAAATAATATTTGTTGCAATATAAATTAAATTTTGCACATACCACATTTCCTCGCATATCTCCCCCTTTTTTTTACTAATGTTATTATCAGAAAATGGAGAGGGGAAAATTACGCAAAGAATTAAATTTCTGAAGGATGCGTTCCAGTAACAACATAACAAATGAAAAGTGGTCATGGATAAATTACAAGTAACAATCACAATATAATTTATTTAAAAGAAACCCACATTCCAATAAAAATATATAGTATTGATAACATTACAATATTTAATATGATAATTTCATCTCTACTTCCCTACAACTTGAGACTCACTACACTTGTTGCCTCTGCTAGTTCTTAGGCTCCAAATCATCTATAAATAATTGGAGAAGGTGAATGTATAGCCAATTCAAAGACATCTTAGACTGAATGTCAGTTCGTGTTTGCTTCATAGTGACTGGGGGTTCCTGCACTAGGTATCAGGGAAAAGTTTGGCATTACCTTCATGGTGGTTTGCAAGGATTTGTTTTCATTAGTAAGGCAAAAACTATCAATACATGAATGACACCATTTTAAATTTAGAGGAGCTCATATTCTGAAAACACTGAGGAAAGGAAAAATTACCAGGATATTTTTTAAATTTTCAGAAGTTGGTGCAAAAAAACTAAATGAAATATGACAAAGTATTCAGAAGTACACAAATCAATTTCTCTGGAATGTATTGCATTTGTTATGCAGGGGGGGGACACCATTAATTCTGTCTGAATTGCTTGTTTGAAACAATGTTTTCTGTGATAACCCATATTATATGTTTCTAATGTCTGAAAAACCTCTTTTGGCAGGTACTTTGGTATTATCACAACCACCTTAGAGCAATTTTTTGAAGAAGAAAAGGAATGGTAATTCCAAAGCAGAGAAAATTATTTATTTTATATCATACATGTTATTAGAGACACATTTTAATTTTAGTTTCATACTTATTCTGGAAAACAATTTATAAAATTACTTACAATTTGTATCTCTCACATGTAACTATTCCAGTTTATAATAGTCTTACTGGCCATTTCTAACTCTTTCAAGCAAAATTTAACACTCGTTAATTCTTTACTTAAACAGTATATAATTTTGATTGCTGTAGTGAATGGCAGACAACTATTCTTGAATCAGTTACTGCTTCAAATGCACTTTTCATTACACCTTTTTCCCGCTGCTTTTCCAAAACAGTTGTTTTCCAAAATATAGTATCATCAAATGTGAGTCTGAACATTCCTGCCTTTGTTGCAAAATATTATATTCCTGCAAGAATTTCACAGATTTTTCTTCGTTTGCAGGCAAATTCTACAAGAATATATTTCAAAATTCAACTGAAAATCCAAAATATTACAATGTATCTTCAGGACTTGTAATACAACAAAAACAGCAATGTTGCATATTCAAACTTATAATTATTGATATGGTCACCTGAAGAATTGTTAAGTGCATGGTTGTCACAGTTTAGTGACTTCTTAAGATTTGGTGATTTCTACAAAGGTAGCTGCAATAATACCAAAGTACCTATATGTAGTGAAAATAAAGATATACATATCAGCAACTGTGGGTACTTTTGTATAATTGCAACAACCTCCCATCTTCATCAGCCATTTAACAGCTGTTATTACCATTGTCTTCATCAGTTAGACTTTCTTAGGTCTCAACATTATTTTCTAGAAAAAGATAACCCTTTAAACATTACTGGTATAATTTTATTCATGCTCTTTCAACTATTGTCATATTTGATTCCAGGCACTTGAAAATTCATCCTAGTTCTTTAAATCACTTTGCAAAGAAACACCATTCATACTATTATCATTTATAGCAGTGAATATAACTTTTTTGAAATAACTGCAAACTTTTGCTTTGATCACATCTAATTCCATAATTTTGAAAGTTCAGACATAAATTTTTGTATCACGACATTCACATAAATTTACTTCATGCATGCATGAACCACTATGAATTTCCATTATTACTGTCTTCAATAGTCTTTCATGAAGATAAAGTTTGTATCATTCCTTGACCTATATGAAATTTGAAAATTTATTCAAGAGAAGGAAAGATTTTTCACATTCCATAATTTTAGTTAGTTGTCTGAAAGGGGTTATCACAGCAATAATCAGTAACCAAATTAATTCTACAGTTCCATGTAGCTGTAAAACAAGCTGGCCTCAGTACCCATTTTTTGAAAATTTCAGATGCAAGTTGAAATTGTTAATTTCCAAGAATTTAATTCTTTTTACACACGTTGGATTCTTTAGCTGAATGAAGAGTAAAAGTTTCAGTTTTCCCCCAGTTTCCGTAATCTGTCATATAGTACAATTGCTCTTAGCTCCAAAGCACTTCTCAAAAAAACATTGGTAAACATTAGAAAAATATGCTGGTAACATTCAATTTGAAGACATCTTTAGGTTCATGCACTTTAAATGTCCTTTTAACATGCAATTTTTAGATTTAGCACAGTTACTTATATATGCATCTTCATTTTCACTACATATTACTATTGCAACAGTTCCCTATCTTTTATAAATTTTTTCAAACTGTTCACTGCTTAGATGAAATTTATTGTGGTCTATTGCTCTAGAAAATTTAAAAGCTATGACATTGTCAAAACCCCCAATAGCAGGATGCTTTTAATCTTTACCTGTGCTCAACTTAAAAAAAAAAAAAAGCTAGTAATGTCTTCATGAAAATACAGTTCACATATTTCACATAAGCTGAACTAACAATCACAGCTTGTCAAAATTTTACCCTGTTTTTAAAATTTAATAAAGAGTTTGATAAATTACCAAACTTCAGTGCAATAACCCTTCTTCTTCAGACCTTTATCCAACAATTTAATGATAACCCAAAATTTTATTCTTTAAAATGTATAGGAATATTTTTAAGTTGATATATTACGCAAAACGTGACAGATCAAACTAAAAGGAAATAATTAAAAGAACTGAGATTTTGCAAGTCAACAAATATTATCAACTTTCTAGCTGCAGTAAATTTTAAATTAAAAAAAAATAATAACAACAAAAGCTTGCAATTCAAAGATGGTAGATCATGATTAAACATCCTAAGGAAAAATTAACCATTAAATTTTCTTAAAACATATTATAAAATCTTGAAAGCATTTTATATCTCTTTTTAAATAAAAACATCTTTTGCTGTCAACTCAGTGTTGAAATAACATTAAAACTCAACTTGCGGAAAACTGAACAAGACTAGCAAAATCCAAGGATTTACAATATGTGTTACATATGCTTAACACTTCCTGATAGTTTTTAAAAATTAACTACATAATATGTCTAAGAATAATTTTTATAACTGTTATTATTAAAAAAAGGTTTATTTAAAACAGTAAATTCAAATCTAATTACTGCTTCTGAACAATAAATTATGAAAATTTGCACTAAATTGCCAGTTTTCAAGCACTGCATTAAATTTAAAATGTCAAGTGTGTTGAATAATTTAATTATTTTTACAAATCATATTTAATATAAATTTACATTTGCTTTTAACTAATGTGATATGTTTCTATATAATTAAAATTTTACTTAATGTACTGAAGAATAATATTATCAGCTATTCAAATATATATTTTTATATGAAACCAAATTAAAATCAACTGTACTTCAAGAATTCTAAATAATTCAGTTTGAAATCAGATTGAAGAGAAAATCAGCTTTAAATGCAACCTTACTATAAATCAGGAAAAAAATTATATTAATTAAAATATTCTGATTTGCATATGATTGTCAAATATGTGCGTACGAGAAGGAAACTGAACAATAGCTAGCATACAAGTATAAGGAGAACTTGAACTAAGTCTCAAATGAAGTAAGAAAATAAGAGGTCTGACATGATGACACTTAATAAGGAAAAGGGATATTATGACCTTAAAGCACATTTTAAAATAACCAATCGAATGTGTGATATTAATTTCCATGCAATAATTGACACATATGCGTATGTAAATTTCTATTAATATATTTTGACATAATATTTTACATTCAGATTTTATAAAATAAGTATGATTAAATCAAAAAATACTTTTAATAATTATGTTGATCAAAACTTCTCTTAAATGTAACTTAAAAGTAATTTAGAAATTTAAAGCAATGCACTGACAGAAATATTTGCTTGAATATAATACATTTTTAGCTTGAGAAAAGTGGAAGACATGTTGTTAATAACCTCAAATAAAATAAGTATTTTCATTATCTACACATATGCTTAAGATGCAACATTTAATAGAAAAAAATTCATAATTTATTTTTGTCATGTATGTAAACTTTTTCATGGAGAAACTTGAGATTTTTGTAATAAGACCACAAAAATACATGAATTTCATACTTTTATAAATATTTAACAAAAGTTACATAGATTTCTTTATTTATGCATTTAACACGCTGCTTCTGAAAACATCATAAAATCAAAATTTTAAATGTATGACATTTTTAACAGATATGTTATAGAGCACACTTTTTTTTTTGTTTGGTCTTTCACATGAACTTATCTCAATGCATAGACCGTGAAAACTGATTGATGAAATTCAATCAGAACCTTAAAACGAACTACATAACAATTCTTATCATTACATTGACAAATCAGGTATTTTTGACACATTAATTAATCTAACAATTTTGATTAGAGAGGATTTTTTTTTATTACAACTTCTAGATTTTCGGAGGTTTTTCGTCAATTATTTTTCAATTTCTCAGAAAAGAAAACTTTAAATAAAATCATAGACATAGATCGCATACGAAAAATACATCTATGTAACTATACCTCCGATGTTTGTAAGTATCTGTCAAGCTCTTTATAATCATTAAACCAAACACACAAATGAAGCGGATACTCTCTTTTGATCCGTTCATAAGGCATGATGCAGTTTAAAATTATTTAGCTTGAAATAAATCTATACCATATTGTATTAAACAGAGCAAAAGTCATAAAAACACGACTACTAGCATTTGGTATCAGGACATGCAGCTTTCCAGCAGCACACAGCTTACCGCCGAGCAAACATACATCATGGGTTGAGAGCTTTTACTACTCGTTTACTTATTATCACTACTTATTAGTTATCACTTATTATAACTACTACATACAGTTTGAGCAATAAACGAAATAGAATAAATGTGCCCAGCAGGATAAAAAAGAAATTATTCCATAAATTCAGGATTCTTACAGCAAATCCCCTGATCTACTGGAAGCACATTAATTATGTAAATAAATAAATTTCTCCTTCTTGTATTTTAGAGCTTAGTTTGACACAGATTGTCATACTTAAAGCCTCATTAGAATAGGCAATATAATTCGTATATTTATTTGAAGGTGAATGCTCATTTTGTTGTATTACATGCCGTATTGGTCAAGCAGGTGTTACTGGTGCACGCTACTGGAGGAGTGGGATTCAGGAAATTCTGCACTCATGACATATAGGCTCTGCAAGATTTCCCGAAAAATAGAGATAAAAGAGCAAAAGGCCACATCTACAGTGACTACAAACATTTTTACAATCAAAGGTTCTCTCTCTGCAGAATCCTATGAGTGCCAGTTCCATTAACAGATAGCTATATGCCTCTGAATTATAGAATGCAGATCATTTCAGCGACTTCCCCTTGGCACCACAACAACGTCGCTATAGACAGTAAAGACAACACGAGAGCATATCCGTGCTGTATGAGAGCTGATTTTTAAAGACAATTCTTGCTTTTGTCTTGGTGCAAAAGACCGCAGCATCTGCATATGGAGGCAATGCGGTCAGCGAATGTCACATATTACACATTCCGATGGAAGAGTCTTTTTGTTTATCTCAGGCTGCAGAAGCTTCTTCGAGTGGTGCAAACATCGGAGTATCTGATCTGTGGCGACCTATCTCCATCGACAGAGTCGTACCTCGGAGTTTCAGAACCCATGGACAACTGAATATTTAGCGCCCACTCCTATTTTCCAAGAATGGAAAACATTTAATTCTAAAATTTGGTAACATCAATTGGGCACCCTTGGGACATATGCCCTCTTCGCCCCCTCTAGCTACATCCCTGTCCATCGAAGAAACAGTTACTTTCGAATTTACTATGAAATAGCAGAGGTGCTTCTAAATTATGAGAAATGGCAGAGGTTCTAAACATAAAAATACTGCAATATACCACATAACACTTCTCTTACGAACGGAACATCTAAGGCGAAGTGTCGGACTGGTCAGCATGTAAACAAAAATAAAGGGGCAGAGTGAGCCTTAAGGGCATCATAAAAAATTTTAAAATAATACGAAATCACAAACGGATTCGAAATGCAAAACGCAAAATCTAGGTACAAAGGCACACCACATAGTAAATTACCAGATACGATACAAAAAGAACCAACTACTGACAACTTCAGCACACGTGAAGTAACCATATTAAGGAAAGATATATTTTAAATGGAACTACCCGAAGTTTACCTATTGAAGATTTCTTCAAGTATACCAAAAAAAAAAAAAAATACAAATATCTTGTCAACAGAAATAGGGACTTCTCTTATTTCATCAAGTCTACTAGTGATAATTTTGATTACACTGAGAATCGAAAATTTGGAAAAGATTGCCTTAATTGCATTGTAAACTCATTGTAAAAGATAATTGCGAAAGTAGCAGACATACTATTTGAACTTTTAGCATTTTTCTTCACTGAGGCTATAGGCCTCTCTGAAGTTTTAGCAGAGGATAATCTACTATTAGTAATAATTCTGCTTGCTTCTGGTCCAGATTTAGACTTCTCACCACGAAGAGAAATTTCCTTAGCTATAGTTACTCGTGGCTCCTCGCAACGTGGTCCAGAGCTGTTTTTGATAGAGTCAATTATTTTCTCAGAATATGCTTTACGTATGTTCATTGGATTTTGGCGGCATACAGTTACAGCAGGTCAGTTTTTCGATCCGTTTTGCTTGACAATCCGAACTTTTGTGAAACAGCACATTTTACACATCTCGGAGCGAGTTTACACTTGTCCTAGGAACAGTCTACCGCTCTGCCAACTGAGCTATCGACGGTGTATTTAGAGAGTTTCATGCGATTCCCAATCCCAATTGGTCTTTATCACGAGTACTTTGGTTAGCTCAATGGTATGCTGATGAAGTCCTTCGTTCAACCTAGCTATTCGTGAATGAGATACATTTCGTAAGAGAAGAGGAAGAATGACCTTGCTTGTTTACATTAGCTGTACATAAGTCACGTGATCTCTGAGGTTATCTGAATTGTTTGTTTACAAAAGCTATACATGAGTTACGTGATCTCTGAGGTCATCGGATGTATCTCATTCTCAATCGCTCTCTACCAACGAGCCAATGTTTATGTGAATACTGCTAACATTTCAAGAGTTTCCCTTGCCGCTAAGAACCCTCTTCCGTGGCCAGTAGCATCACAATATCCGTCTCGGTAAAAAGAAAACATATGAAAAGCTGCAGAATTCTCTGTAAAACTTTGTCACTGTCATAAAATCTGCAAAAACAACAAGACAGAGTCCAATCTGTTCTGGATGAGCTAACTAAACCTCCTTTACGACTGTACACCTCGATGTGTGGCAGAATGCATAAAAAGTAATGGTAGTCCGATATCTTGTCAAGCGTTTATAACGTTTTTGCGAACTTTATAACGTTTTTGCAAATTGTGAAACAAATATATCTTATATAGTATCCTTTTTAATCAATACTTTTTAATTTTCACTTTTACATTATTATTTTTTTTTTTTTTTTTTTTTTTACTTTCATTCATTATTATTGATTTGTTGTCATTGGCTAATTTTTCTCAAGGAACATTTTAGCACAATATTCTGGGTAGAACTTCGACTTTTCTTTTTCTTTCTTTTCTTTAACGTTTTTATGATGAGTGTAAATTGAGTGCCACAGGAGGAAAGTGGGAGATAACATGAGACAGGAGCTTAGGAAAGAGAGGACGAAGCTTATCTAGTTAAATATCTTCTTGTCGTTTTGTATATCCGTTATTAAGTCCTATCTATCTGCTCAGTATTGAAAATGAGGGTTTGGTATCTGCTGTGACTAATATGAAAAGCTTTAATATGCTTGACTGATATATTTTTTAATCATTCAAACAATTCTTTGCAAGTAATCATAACGTTCTTTTAAATCATATTTCAAATTAATTTTACATTTGTAATTAAGTCATATTTTTCTGCAGCAGTTGCATAAAATAAATGCTGAGCTATATTTTCTCCTGTCGGCTTTCTTTGCAAGAAAGAAATTTTTTCAGCTTTTTTCCAGTCAACGAAAACGATAGCAAATATCCATCGAAATAATGAACCCAGTGAAAGCTAATATTTTTAATGCGCGAAGAGGGATCTGCACTTAGTAAGTGGTTCTTGGATTTTTCTAACGTTCCTGTAACCCATATTTTCTGTATTACCTACATTACTCTACTTTCATTTTCCTCA
>KK117440.1:0-22892 GCA_000611955.2 Stegodyphus mimosarum | reverse complement strand
AATCTGAAAGGTTTCAGATTTTAATTACGTCCAAAGGGGCGTTTATTTAACATTTTGTGTGTTACCTTTATTTGTTAAATACCATGTTCTTCGCACTTAAACCATAAAATTCAGTTCAACAGCAATACCGCAAAATAATTTTAACTTGTGCATATCTTTAGAAATTTCGGTACACGCTTTCCACCCGAATATGCGCATCTGGGAGACCAAATTTTGATTTGGAATTTGTTTTATTATCTATTTCATATTTTGTTAAACTTTAACGAATTTTTGATGAACAAACTCAAACGATTTAAAAGCGATCAGCGGCAACACTCTACCGGGGGGGGGAATTACCTCCAGCGCGCAGTACTGTGTATCGAAAATTCTAAAGATAGACTCCTTTTAAAATTATTTTGCGATATTGCTTTTGAACTGAATTTTATGGTATTAAGGGCGAAGAACGTGATATTTAATAAATAAAGGTAACATGCAAAATGTAAAAAAAAAAAAAAAAAATGCCCTTTGGACGTAATTCAAAATCTGAAACCTTTCAGATTTTCATTTATTTATTTTTTCTTGTTTCCTTTCTCAATGTGTTAGAATTTTTAGCTCTAGATAAAAAGGTCTGTCAAGTATCCCTAACAAACAAATGCCGTCATGATGCAATAAAAGCCGTTTAATGTGATCGTGTTTCATGTTATCATTTGGATTTCATTACCGAGCTGCCGAAGTCCCATCCATTTATAATACGAAAACACGGAAAATATACCGCTTACTGCGATCAACAGTTCGTTTAATATAGTTAAAATATTACAGAACACACTTTTGACACTGAAGAAAAGCAGCCAAATAAGTAGAAAATAGATTATGAAAGTTACCGAGTGGCAGAGAAATGGAGCCAAGGAAGGTATTAATTCGCCACGCAGCTTAGACTCTATTTTACCGTATAAAATTAGACCGAAAAGAAAGGCAGTTTGACGCAGATTTTCAACAACTGTTGATTTTGAGGGGAGTCGTATACAGGTCTCTTTTCTTCAGGAGCAAAAAAATCTCTGCAGAATTTTCTCTTTTTTTCTGAAAATAATTTTCCTAAAAACAGCCATGCCAAACTAAGGTCGTATTTTTTGCCTAATTTTAAAGTTTGCATTGGCATGTTCGCTGGATCCCCCTCCGAGTAAAGATTAAGGGTAATAAGAATAAGTAATAAGATTATTACCTCCGAGTAATAAGATTAGGGGTACAGAATCGATCAAATTATTTCTACAAATGTTATGAGCAGTTCATAAATGAATTTTTCCATCAAGGACATCATCAATAGTTCAAAGCTTTTGCATTTTCCTAATTAAAATGCTGCGAAAGTGGCTATTTATATGGTTCTATATATATTTGTATTAAATTAGTTAAATTCCATCGCTATTTTGAAGAATATAATTTCTCATTGTTTAATGTTATCATTCGGTTAATGTTATTAAAATACCGTGGACAAATGTGATCACATTAAGCGACACCTACTGTAGCTAAAGCTGAATTAAATTAAGAGTACTCTTTATATCACGTAAATTAGTGCAAAAACTGGAAGCACAAAAATTAATTTTTCGAGAAATGCCAAGTAAAGACTCCTCACTCATTTAAAAAAGAAAAGAAAAAAGTGTGAAATAGGAAATGAATTATAATGGAAATTACTAGCAACATGCAATATAAATCAGAGTCTTGTTTGAAACTGCACTGAATGAGCTAAAGAAATTCAGGGATTTAATTAGTACAACAAAGACGATTTTTAGTAATCAACGTGAGTAGATCAATATGATCAAATTTTCATTTACTTATGAAGCGATGAAACATATATAGTGTTCAAAATGGAAATAGAACTAAAACCAAGAAAGGACAGAACAAAAATCTGATGAATCTGGACAGAGATGATGAATAAAATGCTCAAATTTTCACAATCTTTAAACTTTTTGTTCTCTTGAAACTATAATTACTTGGGTTAAAACGCAAGAAAGACGGAAGTATGAAACTGAGGAGAAGGAAATTTTGAAGTACAAAAGAGGGAAAGGTTATTGATTTTAATAAAATGAAAAAAATCTGTAAGCTTTAAGATTTTATATTACGCTCAAAAGGACGTCTTCTTCATTTATACATCATACACGTTTCGAAAGCATTTGGACTAACGCCCCATTGGGCTAAAAATATTTAAAAACAGCATATTTTTAGAATTTCCGATAGACAGTCTCGTGCTCTAGAGATAAAAATGTTTTATTCCGTACAGTGTGTTGCCACTGCTCGCTTTGAAATCGTTGAGTTAAAATCAAAAATTCGTTAAAGTTTAAAAAATATGAATTAAATAATAAAACAAATTCGAATTTCGGGCTTCCAGGTGTTCATATTCGGGTGAAGGAGTAAGTTATTCAAAATTTGATAGCTCTAGTTGTTTTTTCACAATGCGAGAAACATACATACATTCAATGCAGATTCTTCATTACTTAATATCTTAAAATATAATACACGGCGATAATATTTGGTGCCAAAAATCTGAAAAGTGATACAGTCGTTTATAGTGATTCGAAGCAAAATGCCGTTTCGACTAATAGCCCCTTTGGGCTAAAAAAATGCGAATTTTCTTCTGCTTCTTTCACTGAAAAATGTAATTTAATGCTATAATATGAAATGCACAGTATTTGAAAATAAATAATATATTTAAATATCGAAATAAAATACATAATGATTAAAAATAAATTTGTTTTTAAAATAAATTTAATTTTAAAAGCTGACATAATGTGCATAAATAAATGGTTTGCTTGAAACAATCCATTTCAAAAATAAAAACCGATTACACGAACCTGACATGGTCCTATTTATTTCAAGTAACTGAAATTTACTGCAATTTCATTGGCGTAATTAATATATTACTTAAAAAAACGCATGTTTCATAAGAGTTCGTTCGCAAAGGGTTGGCAAACGTTTTTAGAAAAGGCCTTTCACTCAGGGGAAGAAATTTAATTTTTTTCGGAGTGATATTTTCGCAACATTTATACACTTTTTTCTGAGATTTACCAAAATAAATAAATAAATAAATAATGAAATAAATAAAAGTTTTCTATTTATTAACAAATGTATTGTAAAACAGGTTAAATTCTATACTAATATGATAAATGCAATTCCCGTATATATAGGCTTGCCAGACGTCCCGGTTTGACCAGGACAGTCCCGGTTTTCAAACAAAATCCCGGTGTCCCGGCCGGTTTGCTTCACGTCCCGGTAAAAATTAAAATTTGATTTTATAGATGTGATTATGAATAATTTTGACCAAAAAAGTCTAAAATAATTAACTGTGAAGGATTATTTATGATAATTACTTCGTCATTTACTTATGTACTGTACGAAAAGTGAAAAATAGAAGAATGGTGATCTGCCAATATATAATATTGTCATCGTATCGCTTTGGTCGCTTTGGTCCTACCTATGCGCAATGCCAGAGGCTCTCTGGGCGAGTCCAATATTGGCCACTAAGGGGTGTAGCTTTAGCGCTTGCGATGGAGATAAGATCAGTCAGTTAATTGACAGTCCCTGTCGGCGATGCCTGTTATGTTAGTGAGCTAGAGCTGTTTTATTTACGTTTTAATTTTATGCACCCTCTGTTAAAATGCCAAAACGATCGTGCAAATTCACCTAGGATTTACAGAATAAATTCTTTTTGTTGAAGAAAGTATGTACTGGTACTGGTAATTAAGATCAAGACGATACAGTTAAATGTTCACATTGTAATTTTAAGTTTTCGGTTGCTCACGGTGGTCGATCCCATATAAAAGATCATTCGCAGTCGAGTAAACACAAAAAGAGTTTAGGATGTACTACTAGCTCATCAAAACTGACCAGTTTTTTTTTAAGATTGCGAGCTCTAATGGCAAAAACTCAGCAACGAAAGAAGCGACCTTTGCTTAACTCACATCAAACCATAACCTAAGTTTCAATTCAAATTCTTGCTTATCAAAACTAATTTCGAAGTTTTTTTACCATAAATTTTCACTCGAAATAACTAAGTGTGAGGCAATAGTTTTAAATGTAATAGCTCCTTTAGCTCAAGAAGTGTTCAAGAAGACATGACCAAGTCAAACTACGGAATTGTAAGTAAGAATGCATCAAACAGAAAGGATGTAAAACTTTGTGCCAATTGTTTGCGCTACTTTAATCCTAATTCAAGTGTGCAAGTATTGCTGTTAGACTTCCAATCTGTCGCGGGTGAAGCATATAAAATACTTACAAATCACTTATACTCTGTCTTGTTGCTAAACGATTTGAATAACAAAGTAGTTGGCTTTCGTGGAGATAACTGCAACACTAACTTCGGTGGTGCGAAAAGAGCAGGGAAAAACAATGTTTTCCATCGACTCAAGTATAGCCTAGGATGCAAAGAACATCTTCAGAAATCTAGATGCGCAAGTCCGTACCGGTGTGAAAGAAGAATGTCAAGGCTTTTATAAAAGATGCATTGCGTACTTGGACCTCTGGGCGAATAGTTTTGGAAACGCTGAACAGTTTTCACGGGTCGATCTGACCAAAATAAATGCTGTTGATCGGGAAAACGCCGAAACTTCTGCTGAAATTATTAATAGCTGTCTTTTTGATATACCCGATATGAAAATAAACAATGATCGGTTGTTTGACGGAGTTGTGTTTGCTAAGGAGTATTTGCAGTCAAACTGGGAACAGTGGAAGGAAGAGGAGACTACCGGAGATGTGATTATTTCAAGAATAAAAATGGCTTAGACTGTTTGGTTATTTTAAAGAGAATTGCAGCAGCCCCCAGTCTGATCAAGATTGTTGAGTATGCCTTCTGTTTACATGGGACATCAGCACCAGTTGAGAGAGTATCCTCTTTGTTGAACAACGCATGGACTGACGACAGGAGTTTGATGAAGGTATTTACGGTTAAAGGCTTGTTGACATGTAAAATTAATATTGGTTCAGCTTGTGACGATTCTTACAAGAAGATTAAAAACAAAAAAGACTTTCTAAACAAGTCCTAGACAATGAAAAGATGTAAATATTGTTCAAATTTTTGTTCCTCACTCAAAGTGTTTCTTCTTACAAGCAATTTATAAATATTAACATGTAAGTAATATAATGTTTTAATTTATATGTCATTTATTAGTATCCCTCGTTGACGTTCCTAATCAGTAACCATTTATCATAGCATTGGGAATAAACTACCCTCTAAAGCACTCTAAAACCCCGCAAAGTGTGTGTACCCTTGAATACCCGCGACGCTGGGAGAGGGCATGCAGGTGTCCCGGTTAAACATTTCAGAAATCTGGCAAGCCTACGTATATATATCTCTCTGAGATAATATGTATTTTAACGCACAGGAGTTCGATGTCAGTACATAGTATCATTAGTTGTTTGCATACGCTGTTTTCAAATGCTCATCTGATAAATATGTGGATTATTTTATATTTCAGATTTTATTTAAAAAACCTAAAGAGGATGTGATGAAATGTCTCAGCTGAAAAATTTTGACTAGCCAAAGGCAAGGAAAGGAATGAAGCGACACAATTAAAGAAAAAGACTAGAAAAATTTGACTTCGCTCTAGTCTTAGTTGAGTTAGTTGTTCTAGTCTTAGTTAATGCGAAGTTTTGGAATTCCTAAACATTGATTCAAAGTTTTTTTCAATCTGAAACCGTAGATCTACTATCAGCATATGGATTATTGGAGAATGCTATGTTTAAAATTACCGAAATGCGAAGAAAAATTGGAGATCTGGTGTCTATCGCTTCAGAGATCTTTGAGCCTTGAGGCCCAAGTTCTTTAATACATTAAAGGTTAGGCCAGGAACGGAAAAAGAGTGCCATTTTGGTTGCTGGTTATAACGTCACCCGGGTGACAAGACGCATCGGTCGACGCGTCTGCTACATGATTTTGGTAATGGAAAAAATGTAAACTAAAGCAAAATGATCATTTTATATCGGGTATATACTTTCCGATTAAGTATTTTGTTAAAGTAAGTGTTTATTTTATGCACAGAATTCGTACGAATGCTGAAAATAATTGTAAGCATTACATCCTTTTCTTAAAGGAAAGCATTAGAAAATGAAAAACGATATTTAATTAAGGGAAATAAATATTGTAAAACAAGGTATTTTTCAATATTTTTTCGTTGTATTGTCTGCACTAAATAAATCTTGTTGAATAGAACACACGATGGCATAACTGCTAAAACCAAGATAATAACATAATCAAAAAGTATTTTCCTATTTATTTTCATTGCTCATGCACTTTTTTTAATAAAAACTAACTTTGGCATTCCATGAGAAATATATGATCGTGATTTTCAGTTTAAATTACATATCTCAAGCAAAAATATATATAAAAAGATTTGAATCAACAAATTCATATTTAAATACCATAAAATTCTACAAATTTCTTAATATCACGTCATTATACTTTTAAATAGACTTATCACATTCTTTTTAAAATGAGAAGTCACTTATACTGATTCACTTCAGATTTCAGCAGAAGTGCATATATTTTCAGTATAATCTAAAAGTACTCTTATAATCCCTTACACTCGCAAGATTTCTGTATAAGATTTATCCTGGCGTGATTATTTGCTACAGTAAATAATCTTCGATACTGACACCCTATTCTTCCCAGCATATATTAAAAATGGAACAATCAAAATACATTTCTTACACATATGCGCACAATAATAATAATAATAATAATAAACTTGCCCTACATCTTAATTTCAATTCAGCCTGTATACAAATTAAATGTTTTTAATTACTAATGTATTTATATCAGGCTGTTTCTTAAAATCCAGGGTGTTTATAAAGTCCCGGACCCATTTTGATGTTTAATAGCTCATAAAATAATGAAGATATAAACAAACTTATGCATTTATTGATGGAATAACTTATGCATTTTCCTTTTCAGGTTTGGTTTGAATATCTTTACTTTTGTAAATATCGTCTGCGCGTGTGGTTAATTTCAGATAATTTCATTTTCCAGTCTAAATATCTGCACTTTTCTAAATATTGTCTGCTTATTAATTGCATTTTCTCTCTTTTGTTTTTGGCAACTATTACAATGTTATGTTTACTTTTGATTTGTTTGTTCTGGTACTTTTGTATGTGATGTCTACAGGCGGAGAGTGTAGAACATTGATGACCTAAAAGCCAGAATGACAACCTCAGTAGCCTCTGTGGATGCCGACATGCTTGCCGGTACCTGGCGTGAAATTGAATATCAACTTGATATTCTCCGTGCGACGAAGGGGGCACATGTGGAAGTTCATTGACAAGGGTCATGAAACTAACCATTTATGTTATAAATTTTAATCTATCTTTATTATTTTATGAGTTATTAAACATCAAAATGGGTACGGGACTTTATAAACACCCTGTACTTTTGTTTTACTCAAAATAGCATTCAGTATTTAATTATTTTTCTTTCTCTTATAATTAAAAACAAGTTATATGGAATCAAAATTAAAACATATGCAGCAGTTAAATAACACCGAAGAGAATATCTCACTTACTCTTTCGCTATTTGTATTCCAGCGTTATATACAGATTCGTTTTCTTTCAGGGTTAAGTATGTGTAAGTTCACTTAGTTATATCAATTAAATTACATCAGACATGTGCATCAATTTAATAACGCTGAAGGAAATATGTTGCTCACTCATTCGATGTTTGTATCCTAGTGTGGTCGAGAAATCGTTCTTTCCTCTGAAGCACGTATCAGTTTACTTAGTTCGCAATGCTTAACCTGTCAGGACTTTGTGTTCTGTGCATCCTTTTTGGAAACATGGTAAATTCTGTAAAGTGTTCTTAACCTCCAATAGTCAGTCCTGAACTGGAACAGGGAGCGGAAGGTACGCTATGTTCTGATGTATCTGCTGGGCTGGATAATAACTGCACGTGAAGGGATTTGAAATCCTCTTTTATTCACTCACTATTAAATACAAACCTCCCAATTCGGGAGAGATACAGAAAGTAAAAGACCACACTTGGGTCGAACTTAACAATCAAATAATTTTAAAACTAAACCTAAAATAGAACTTAATTAAACTTTGCTTCGCAGAGCAATTCGCGGAAGTTGGCCTCTACCGAAAAGGGTGCGTAGCAAGGTATACTAAATACTACCGCACTTTAATTTGTTTTACAATGCAATCACGTAGTAAGCACTATGGCTTATAAATTTAAACTGCTAGCTGGTCAGGCGAACGTTGAGCGGCGTGACCGTGATCTGAGGCAAAGCTCTCACACACCGAGAGGTTTCTACCTCTGGCTTAAATAGTGCTTGGCTGAACTTCAAAATTAGCATAAGCTAAAAACGCGCGCTTCTTCTGACAGGAAGTTGAAACAGAGAGGAGATAGAAAAGATTTAAATTAAAATAAAACTTGGTTAGTTTAACTAAAACCTTACATACTTCCCGCCAGAATTGCGATAGTTAAACTACTTTGGTCCAAACGGACCATGTTGAAACTCGCAATTCTAAATAGTCGAAATTTAACTGTTCTAAACTTAGGCCAACTCTTACAAGGCAATATATCTGTTTGTGAAACAAGTTTACAGATGAAATACTCTTGAACAACAGTCTTCAACATTTCTCTTAATACGTCTTATTCTTGCAATAAGTCTTACTCCTTCCAGCAAAATCTGGAAGGAAAATAACTTTAGTATGACATAATAACAGAATAATTCTAGGTGGTACAAATCCTTATTTTTACCTGTGTAAATTCGCACACATACATTATCATTCAAGCACAATTAAATTCTTCCCCCGTATGCTCTCTCACCGGTGTTGGATGTAAAGCAAACCGCCATTGCGGGTTTTTATGTGTTCGGGGGTGTTCAACTCTTCCACCTACAATCGACTAACATTAGTTAGAACTTGACATACGAGACCTGAAAAAAACGCCCTATAACCAGCTAATCCTAAGGTTCTCACTAGCTTTATGTCTAACACTTTAAGTGTATTTGGTGGAGAGCCTAATTAACACTTGCATTCTAAAATAGTCAATCTTTAACTTTTCATGCATACAAATTCGCAGTTTGCACACAACATTCACATTGCTATTGCACTTAACGTGCATTGCTAGCATAATATTATTATTACATTTCATAACACATTAAATTTCATAGCAATCATGAAATACACATATAGGATAAATTTCTAAGCTTACAGCAAGCGATCCTATTCCTTTCTCAAGGTACTTTCTTGAAATATCAAATTACATTGAAATAATAGTCCACAGACTAAATCGTGTTCTTCAATTTTCCGATTTTCATTCTAGACATTTTACAAGTCTTTCGACAAAGCGACATACAAAATCATTTAGTTAACATTTTTCTTTTCAGCAATTCATTGCTTTTACAGAATTAATCTATTTACAAACATTAAGTGATTTTACATCTTTAAGAATTACAAAAACATTTTACTTTCAATATGAGAACTTATCGCCCACTTGGCTTAAAAGTCGCTTGAGGTAAAATCGGCCCTGCAACTTGCAGTATACTCAAAAATTAACTTAAACTTTTGAATACGAAATTGTACTTATCTTATTATGATCGTCCATCCGTTTCTTGGCCCAATCTTTAAAACTTGAGTAAGTTGTAACCTGGTTCAGTTTCCTCGTTTTTCGTTGTTGTTCTTTCGGAGCCTGCTCGTCTCTTTTTCTTTTGAAATTCCGTCGTTGTATCCTCGGCAATTTCCTTTGTAGAGGAGGTTGCTCCGCTGGACGTTTGGTGGACTGGGCCCTTCTCTCCTGGGCCCTTGCTCGTTGCTTGTCCTGGTTCCTGCTGTATTCGGGAAGTTGATTCTCAGGCTGCAATCGACGTTTCTTGCTTCTCAGGCACCTGTCCGATGATTCCACAGTTCTTTTGGATACATTGGGCTTCCCTTGCCCATTCTGCTTTCTTCTCTTGGTGCGCTCGTAATTCCGTTCGTAGATTTGTTCACCTGCATCGTGAGACTTTCTTTTGAAACCACCTTTTTGGTTCTTATTTCTTTGTTGGGGGGGAGCTTTCTTCTTCTGACATTTCGATGCCGTTGTAGCTGGTTCCTGCTGTTTTTGCTGACGTATATCTTCCTGGCTAGTCGATTGCCTCGGATCCTGAAACGAATCTTTAAATACAGCCATTTTGCTGCGATTATAGAACGGTTTTATTTGGTCCACATTCGCTTTGAGCGTTTGACCATCATTTCTTTTTAATATAACCACTGCCCCCGTAATTTGTTCAATTGTGAACGGGCCTTCAAAACGCGGAAAAAATTTCCCCACCTTTTCCTCTGGGGCATTTGACAAGTTGTGTTTAATCTTCAACACTTCATCTCCCACATTGTACTTGACCTCTCTTCTTTTTAGGTCATAGTACAATTTCTGTTTTCTTTGGGCCATTTCTATATTTTCCGTCGCTTCCCGTATTAACTTTTGTATATCACTCATTTTAAATTCTTCTGCCCTTTCCTGTACAAAGAACAGTTTATCTAGGGGGGTCAAGATCTTTCTTCCTAAGAAGAGTTCAGCGGGTGTTTTTTGTGTAGTATCGTGTTTGGCGGTCCTAAGGGCAAATGCAAATTCATTTATATGGCTATCCCAGGTAGAGTGATAGTTTTTCACATAACTACGAATTATTTTCACTACATTTCTATTCACCCGTTCCGCTATGTTTGACTGCGGACGATACGGGACCATCTTTAGATGACGTATGCCCAGTTTTGCACACATTTCCTCAAACATTTTACTAACAAACTGAGGACCATTGTCTGAAATAACTTTTAGGGGCGCCCCGTATTTTAAAATATACTTATTTAGAATTGAATCTACTACAATTTTTGCAGACGCGCGTTTTAACGGAATTAACTCTAACCATTTGCTAAAATGATCCACTATAACTAAAAGATATCGGCTTTTATTAACTTTACTTCGAGGGTAAGGTCCAAGTAAATCGATGCCTATTATTTGATTTGGGAATTCTGATTTAATACTATTTAGGAACCCGGCCGGGCGGAAATTAACATAATTATTTAATTGACATGTTGGGCACGACTGGACATACGCCCTAGTAAACTTTTGCAGTTCTGGAAAGAAAACTGCCTCGCGAACTCTCTGAACAGTTTTTCTTATACCTAAATGAGCCGAAATGGCACAATCATGCAACTCTTCTAATACATTCAACCTCATGCTAGCTGGGATAACCGGTCTATATTCATGATTCTCATTAGTAGCTTTCGTATAGAATAACAGTCCGTCAATTAATTCGTAATTTTCGGCCCTATTTCTTATCGGCACAATATCCGGATGATTGAAATTCTCAGGGTCGGCCAAATAATTGTATATATTTTTGAACTCCGGATCTTTTTTGAGTTCGGCTATTACTGTTTCACGAGAATCTAATACTTTGGATGTTAACATGGCTATCTTAATTACACTTCCATTTTCATCTAAGTTAATTCTGCTTAAAGCATCTGCCACAACATTTTCTTTTCCCGGCGTATGTTTAATTATTAGGTTATATTCCTGTAATTTGAGAGCCCACCTTATTAATCTGGGTGATAAATTTTTTCCAGAATAGAGTCTAGTGACCGCCGCGTGGTCGGTATATACAGTTACTGGAGAACTTCCAAAGAACACACGAAATTTCTGTACTGATGCTAACACTGCGAGAGTTTCTCTCTCTGTTGCGGAATAGTTTCTTTGGGTTTCATTTAATGTTCGGCTGAAAAAAGCCACGGGCTGACCATTTTGGGAAAGCACTGCACCAATCGCGAAATCTGAAGCGTCCGCTGAAATCTCTAATCCCTTATCCCCTTCTGGAAATTTTAAGACGGGAGCTTGAGTCAATGCGTCTTTCAATTTTTGAAACGCCAAGTTGGCTTCTGCTGACCACGAAAACCTAGCTTTTTTTCTTTTCAACTTTAGCAGTGGCTCAGCTATTTTTGCAAAGTCTTTAATGAAAGCCCGGTAATATGAACACATCCCGAGAAACGACGATAATTTCTTCGCTGTTTTAGGAACAGGATAATTTCTAATGGCTACTATTTTTGACTGATCCGTTTCGATTCCCTTTTGGGAAATTTTAAATCCTAAATAACGTAACTCTTTTGCGGCAAATTTACATTTAGACGCATTTATCTTTAAACCAGCTTCGTTTAACAATGAAAATACTTTTCTTAAATCTTGTAAGTGTTGTTCTAGAGTACTACTCGTAATTATAATATCGTCTAAATATATGAAAGTGCTTTTACCAAGGACTGGTCTTAAGACGATGTCCATACATCTTTGGAACGTTGCCGGCGCGCCGGATAATCCGAACGGCATTCTAAGAAATGCGTACGTACCAGATTTCGTTATGAACGCGGTTTTGTGTACGTCCTCGGGTTTTACCCCAATCTGAAAATAGCCACTCGTGAGATCTAATGTAGTCATGTATTTTGTAGACGAAATATTTCGAATAATTTCTTCAATTATCGGCAACGGATATACAGGATATTTTGTAACTGAATTTAACTTGCGATAATCTATAGCAAAACGCCACCGCTTCGGGTGCGTAATCGGGTAATCATTATTTTTCTTACACAGGACAACGGGGCTAGCATAACTGCTAGAAATTGGCGTGATGATTTTATTCTTTAACATCTCTTTAATATGATGTTCAATTATTTCCTCTTTTGTCCTATCATATCTATATGGCTTTTGCCTAACTGGCTGAGCGTCCCCCGTGTCAATGTCGTGGTTCACCACCTGCGTAAAGCCTGGTACATCACTAAATAAATTCGCAAAGTGACTTACCAGACCTTGGATTTTCTCTTTTTCCTCTGCTTGTAAATGTTCCAAGTCCAGCTGCGGGGGCTTATCATTCTTCGCTTCAATTGGCTTCATATTTAATGTTAGTTCTCCCCCCTTGAAATCAATTTTTGCTTCTGCCAAACTAAAAAAGTCCACACCTAGAATAATACAAGTCTGCAGGTTACGCACAATATAAAACAGGATTCTTACCTGTTCGTTGTTGATACGCACGAACAATGGTACTTTTCCTAAACAGCTACATTTTTCTCCTTGGGCCGCTATGACATCCGTGTCTCTTGCACTAAAAATTCTGTAACGTCGAAAGTGCTTCTTAAAGAATCTTTCCGATACGAAGCTGCTTTGGGCTCCTGTATCCAAGAGGGCTGTCGCCGGTATGTTGTTGATTAGAACTTCAATCTTCGGCAAACTCAAATTCTTAACGACCACGGTGTTTAAATTGATTTTGGAAGGGTTTTGCGCTGCTTCGGACTTCTTCACCTTCCTCGAAGAAATCCCTCTTAGTTTAAATTCTTTTTCTTCTGGTTGCCCTCGGAATCTTTGCTTGTTCTTCTATTAAATTCCCTTCGTTCGCCGCTCGCTTTAGGAGACACATCTTTCTTCGGCCATTGCTTCGCCTTATTCCCGTAACTTTGATTTTGCTTTTGCTGCGGTCTTGGCGAACTCCACTGACTTCTTCGCTCAAATTGGCGTCGTCGTTCGTTGTCGGCTGTTCTTCGGCTTTCAAATTGTACCGCGAGCTCAAATAATCTGTCTAATGTTGTTGGATTTCTTAGTTCGATGAAATCTTGAACTTGGGGCAGTAGCCTAGGAAGTATAACTTGAATAATTTCAGGATCCGGGCGACTTCCATACAAAAGCTTGAAAACTTGAATTTTCCTCAAAATAAAATTAGACAAATCTTCTATTCTTTCTTGGTATCGGCTAAACAGTTCAGCTTCCAATCTGGCTCGATCTCGCACCACGGGAAATGCTTTCACTAGAGAATTCTTGAAATTTTCATACGTGTATGTGGGGCTTCCTGGTTCCCCCAAGAGATTCTTTCCGATGCACTTGAACCAACTTAGCGCTTGGCCCTTCAAAGCGCTGGTAGCAAGAGCGACTTTCTGAAATTCGTGGACTGGATATAGCATGAAGTGGGAGTCTAGCTTTTCCAGGAAATTGATTACGGCTGTCTTGCCGTCAAAACTTGCCGCTGGCTTCATGGCTGCTCGCATGGTTTGTACGATGTAGCCGAATCCTTCTATGCCAGGAGGTGCTATCTCAGGATTCTGGACAGGTACAGCAGGTGTCTCAGGTTCGTCTTCTTGTTGCTGAGGCCATCCTCTTCTTTCTGTTCGGGCGCCACTATCAGGACTTAGCATTCTGTGTGTATTCTTTGAGAACATTGTAAATTCTGTAAAGGGTTCTTATCCTTACGTTCTAAGTCCTGAACTGGAACAGGGAGCGGAAGGTACGCTATGTTCTGATGTAACTGCTGGGCTGGAGAATAACTGCACGTGAAGGGATTTGAAATCCTCTTTTATTCAATCACTATTAAATACAAACCTCCCAATTCGGGAGAGATACAGAACGTAACAGACCACACTTTGGTCGAACTTAACAATCAAATAAATTTAAATAAATTAAAATAGAACTTAAATTAAACTTTGCTTCGCAGAGCAATTCGCGGAAGTTGGCCTCTACCGAAAAGGGTGCGTAGCAAGGTATACTAAATACTACCGCACTTTAATTTATTTTACAATGCAATCACGTAGTAAGCACTATGGCTTATAAATTTAAACTGCTAGCTGGTCGGACGAACGTTGAGCGGCGTGACCGTGATCTGAGTCTGAGCTCTCACACACCGAGAGGTTTCTACCTCTGGCTTAAATAGTGCTTGGCTGTACTTCAAAATTAGCATAAGCTAAAAACGCGCGCTTCTTCTGACAGGAAGTTGAAGCAGAGAGGAGATAGAAAAGATTTAAATTAAAATAAACTTGGTTAGTTTAACTAAAACCTTACAAACCCAGACATTGTTTCAATACATAGGATTACTTTTGGGATGTAAAGAAAGTAACCAAAACATGTGAATGAAGTTGGATAAACGAATTTATCAACTAATCATTCAGGTAGTCAGTATTGGTAAACATGACACTGAGATTAAATATCTCACCATGATATAAGTCTCATTCACAAAACAAAATTATGATAAAAAATGATTTAAAATGAGAAATTTTTTAATTTTAAATGTAAAGTACCAGTAAAATGAAAAATAAATGTAAAATTACATCACAGTTATGTATGAAAACTACATATATTCATTAAAAAATAGTCAGTTATTTTATCTGGCTGTAAAGAAAGTTTTCCACCAAAAAACGTTCTTAATAAAGCTAGAAAAAAACAACAACAACATGAAAGCAGTATATATATAGCACAGGTACAAATCACCACCTAAATCTATGATTTTCTGTCAACATTTTAGTAGCTTTTCAAAATCATCGACACATAAACTTGGTGGCCACGAGTCCAAAAGCAGATCAACTACTGCATTTCGGACATCCTGCGCAGAATGAAGATAGCACCAGCAAGATGTGGCTGCAGGTGTGATTAAGTAATCTCATGCAGCACCCAGCAATTGAACTTGTACGTCAAATTTATGCGATGCATAGCGCGACTAATGGACATGGCACTAATGTCTAACTCTTCAGCTTTCGCTCTCTCGAGAGCATACGCAAGCCCTTGAGTCGTTGCATACTGATCTTCAATAATTCAAAGTTCTCGTAGGCGGGCGTCATCAACATCAGTAGGTTGGCCAGAGTGATCTGCTTCTTGAGTATCATAATCCTTGTTTTTGAACTTTATGTACCAAACCTTCAGTGTCACTTGATGTAAAGTTAGTATATAAAGTTGTACACATGATTTGGGGACATTTTGTAGCTGACTTTTTGCAAAAGAACTGGAAGAAAATGATATTTCTAATCTGGTAGTGTGATAGTTCCATTTCACACACCTTGTACTTAATGATAACGGTATTTTTTTTATAAATTTCACAACACACTGTTCTAAAGCAAGTCTTTCTTTTTCAAATACATTTCACAATACAGTGTTCTAAAGCAAGTTTCTTTATTTAATGTGCCAAAAATTGCTTGACAAAATATGATTAAACATGCCAGTGTGAAATCTTTGCGAAGAGAATATTTGCAGTGGCAGGATACTTTCCTTAAAACACAAAAGCTTGTTTTGATTGTTGGAAAACACATTTTATGTCGTAAGAAGTCTCACATCTTTGTAATGCACGGAAAATGTTTTCTGGTACTCTGTTCCTTGAATGTCATAGTCCTTGTTTTTGAATTTCCGGCACCAAACCTTCACAGTTTCATATGACATAACATTAGTACCTAAAGTTTGGCGATTTTCTAAGACGTAGTTCGCAACACTTTCTTCTAGGATAGGCCATTTTGTTACTCCTTTCGGCAAAGCACATCCTTTCTTTGGCATATTAATTATTGTGATACCATATTTCTTCCACTCATGTATGGAGCTTTCATAGGTACAAACATCCTTGCTTGCAACATGATTTAAACTTTCCTTCACAAATTAAGTGACTTTCCATCTGAAATCTGTACTGTATTATAGCATTCATTGGCAGGGCCATATTTAAGGAACACCAGATAACTATATTTCAGCTAAAGCAAGTACGATTTACAGAAGCTTTCGATGTTCACTTCAAAATCATGACTTCAAATGACCACAGAAAGAGTCCTAATTCCTAACCTGACTCCTAATTCAGCGAATTGAGTTAGAAGCAAATTCGTATCTGAAGTTATTTCCCCCTTTTTTCGAAACCCTAGAGTAACATTCTTGTGCATAACTGCATTGAATACGACCTACAATGAAGGTAGAATTATTTACTACCTCAAGCATTTCCCCAACACACATACCTTTCCCCTTTCTTGCCTCTTCTTATCCGGCATTAAGAAATACATGGCAACAGCAGGTATAAATAAATGCAGTAGACCTTCAATTATCCAAATCAATTGGGACTTCACCCCATTCGGATAACTAGGATTTTTTCTGAAGGAAGGGTCTGCATACACTTTAATTAATTAATGTATGTTGAAAATGAGAGAAAAAACTATTTTTAAAGAAAAAAAAAAGGTTTTAATTAAGTAAAATGAAAAGGCAATACTTTTACGTATATATTATATAGCGTACTGTACAGTACTTACAACTGCTGAAAGTCATTGCTTACTGAACATCTTGGTCAAAGTAAGCTGTTTTACTCTCACATCCGGGTGACAATGAAATGTTGTGTGTGGTCACTCTCGGGCTGACGCTCCATCCACTTCAGCACAATTTAAAGGTCGGCAAACGTTTCACTAGCTGATGATCTGTGTCTGCTTCAACTTCGACGTTAAGATCATCTTCTTCTTCGACACTTTCTCTCACACTTTCAACAAGTTTATCATTATTTGGAATTTGAAACAAAGGGCCTGACAAATCACACTATCCATTCTGCTGTATTCTCAGCATTAACTTCTTAACATCCAGGAAAAACTCCATCAAAACATACAATAACATCCATCAAAAGAAAGTTTCTTCCTCACTTGACACTTCATCTTCATCTTCTTATGTCTCTTACCTTTACTTTTCTTGAACTTCTATTTCCTTTTTCTCCTTTTCCTTCTCTTCTTCACTTGATTCTGAAATTCTGAAAGCGATTCGGATAATTGGAGTTGTATTGTAAAATAAAGTGAAAAGAAGAAAATATCGTAGAGCGCCGTGACAGACAATTTCACATGGCCCTCTAGAATAAAAATGAGAAAGATGGCAATACATATTGTTCGGCAACAGCAAACAACAGAACATCTATCTTTTAGCTTAATTAACAAACTCGGCTTTATGAAAGCAATGTGTTGTCACGGCCGAAAATATAATTCTTTTATCTTCCATGCGCCAGCGGGTTGCCATTCAATACAGCGTAAGATGCTTTCAAATGTAATCATAAAAAGTTATTGGTGAGTAATAAACTAAGCGATTTAAAAGGAATAAATGCAGTTTTTAAGAACATATTTTTTTCTGCTTTTAAATGTGATTGATGTAAACAAACATGTATTAAAATCATGAGACGTCTGATTAGAAAAACCATTATATGTTTTTTCTTTTCATGATAACTAGTTTAGGCGGCCGGCCGTGCGAACGGTTAGTTTTTAAAGAAATAATATAGCGAATATAAAAATATGATGGCAACCTCTAACAGTCTATGGGGTATTCTAAAGATATGCTGTTTTCAAATATTCTGTGTTTTAGCTGTTGAATTGAAATTTATTTGGCGTAACGGCGAGAAAGTGATACTGAATAAATGAAGCTTAACACGTAAAAATGTAACAATAAAAATACAAAAACGTTTTGTATTACGCATTTTACCAAGAAAACTTAATATTGATATGATGAACTGAGAAAAGACTGAAAAATATCAGAATGTATGCAAATTTTAAGAACGCATTGGGAACTCTAAACATGCAGCTTTTAAAAATTTTGTGATTTTGTTGTTGAAGTGTATGTGGCTTAAGTGCGAAGAAAATGATGCTTAATAATAAAACTAAACTGACCCCTCTTCCTCTCAAAAAAGTTAGCAGCAGTGAGTGAAAGAGTAGACTGGTAGAGCGCGAGTTCAGCGAGAGCGTAAAAAAAACCTTAACAAGCCATTTTGGGTGACCATTAAAATCTGAAATCTTTTAGCTTTATTTATTTATTACCCCAGAGAGCGTTAGTCCAGAAGAGCTATTAATTTCGATTTGGCATTTTGACTTGATTCACTTTCTGCCTTGATTCACTTTTGAAACTGTTGCCGCCGAATATTTCAGCCCTGCATTAAAGCAATTAAATAATAAAGAATCTGCACAAATGTAGGTATGCTTCTCGCAATGTGTTAAAACAACGGTACCTAGAGCCATCATATTTTAAATATTTTTAACGTAATCCTCCACCGAATATGGGCATCTGGAAGCCCTAATTTGGAATATTTGTTTTATTGAATATTTTATATTTTGTCAGACATTAAAGAATTTTTGAGTAACAAATTCAACGATTTGAAAGCGAGGAATGGCAACACTGTACGGAAAAAAAAGCATTTTTATCTCCAGCGCGCGAGAATGTGTATTGGAAATTTGTAAGATATGTTCATTTTGAAATTATTTTTTGATACTGCTGTTTGAATTGAATTTTATGGTTTAAGTACGATGAACATGATATTTAATAAATAAAAGTAACACAAAAAACGTTAAAAAACGCCCCTTTGGGAGTAATATAAAATCTGAAAACTTTCAGAATTTTTTTTTCAGTTATCTGAGTTCAGACCTAGCAATCTTTATAATAAAGTGACCAGATTTGTCTGTTGAAAATGAACCGTTTAATGATGATCAAATAAGGGATATGTTCTTTTAAAGAATTTGAAAGGAATCAAAGCGTCTTAAAGATATACTCTTAACTGTATACCTGTCCGCATATTAATTCTGCGTAGCGAACCTGGCAAAGGACAAAGTTTATTTTCAGTTGTCTTCAATCATAAACTCCCTTTATTCTCAATAAATGTAAATTCATCTTTCCCCCCTTCTCCAAGAATTCGCAGCTCCTTTTCTTAGGTATTTTTTAAGAGCGATAATTAAAGCACTTTCAAAAATCAAACAGTAAAAAATCTGTAAGTGCAGTATTTATAGTACCGTTGCGTGCGTACAAATTTCGTAATGAACTGAATGCACACAGAACCGATGATAACTAGAATTTATTTTTCGTAAAAGAAACACATTAAAGTTCTGAAACTTTCCACAAAAGATTGGCACAGCTCTTTTCAGTATCACAGAATACAATCAATAACCATTACTTCAAACTACTAAGAACGCTTAATACAATGCATTGCAAACGATGTCCAACATCGCGACATTGCAAACCAAAACATCGCGGCAAAAACATCCCGGACGAAAACGTCGCGAAGAAAACAAACCAAGGCGAAAATGTCCTGGTACGAAACATCGTGGGAGAAAAGAAAGCGAAGAGAAAACACCGCAGTTCTAAAACATTGTGGTACAAAATATCGTCATCGAAAATAAAGCGGTTCAAAAACTTCGCAGTTTAAAAACATGGTCGTCGAAAATATCGTGGTAAAAAATAAAACACCTGCAAATCATTTTATGACTACATCGCACACATCCTTCTTTCAGGTTTTATAAGCTGTAAATGTATTTTCGCATAATGATTTGGAAGCGCAAGAAGGAAAGAGAATTTTAACTTTCATATTTCATATTTCTGAATGAACTAATAAATTTCTGCTGAAAAGTAAGAAGGAAACTTAAGCATTACAAAATTGAAAATGAGTAGCAAATTAGAGCAACTTATAGCACTGAATAGAATTTTAAATTTACACAGTTAATTAACAAAGATCATTAATAAATTTATCTTTTTTATAAAGTTTTACTCAGAATTTTTTATGAAAGATACAGCCTAAAATGATTAGAAAAAGGAAGATAAATAACTGCGAGGGTAACCTCTATAAAAATTGCTCAGTTGATTATCAAATTACTTTCATTCACGTTTATTAATCTGAAATTGTTTTGGTGAAATTTATATCTTGTTTTGTTTCCGTTTATTCTTAAAGTGTGCATAACATTTCTTGCGCTTCCAAATATTTATGCAATTATGGATTTACAACTTTTAAAATCTGAAAAACGCACGTCTGAGATGTTATCATGGTACGATGATTTGTAGGTGCTTTATTTTTTACCACGATATTTTCGATGACGATATTTTTTAACTACGATGACGATATTTTCAAATTGGCGACGTCGTTCATTGTCTGTTGTTCTTCGGCTTTCAAACTGTACGGCGAGCTCAAATAATCTGTCTAACGTCGTTGGGTTTCTTAGCTCGATGAAATCTTGAACTTGGGGCAGTAGCCTAGGAAGTATAATTTGAATAATTTCAGGATCCGGGCGACTTCCATACAAAAGCTTGAAACTTGAATTTTTCTCAAGATAAAATTTGACAATCTTCTATTTTTTTCTGATAGCGACTAAAAAGTTCCGCCTCCAGGTTTAAAATTTTGAGAAAGCTACGGGTTGCCCATTTTGAGAAAGCACTGCCCCAATCGCAAAATCTGAAGCATCCGCTGAAATTTCTAGTCATTTATCCCCCTCCGGAAATTTTAAGACGGGTGCTTGAGTCAATGCGTCTTTCAGCTTTTGAAATGCCAAGTTGACTTCTTGTTGGCCACGAAAACCTAGCTTTTTTTCTTTTCAATTTTAGCAGAGGCTCACCTATTTTGGCAAAGTCTTTAATGAAGGACCGATAGTATGAACACATACCGAGAAACGGCGATAACTTCTTCGCTGTTTTAGGAACAGAATAATTTTTAATAGCTATTATCTTTGACTGATCCGTTTCGATTCCATTTTGGGAAATTTTAAATCCTAAATAACGTAACACTTTTGCGGCAAATTTACATTTGTGTTGTTCTAGATTACTACTTGTAATTATAATATCGTCTAAATATATGAACGTGCTTTTACCAAGAACCGGGCTTAAGACGATGTCCATACATCTTTGGAACGTTGCGGGCGCTCTGGATAAACCAAAAGGCATTCTAAGAAATGTGTACGTGCCAGACTTAGTTATGAACGCGGTTTTGTGGACGTCTTCGGGTTTTACCCCAATCTGAAAATAGCCACTCGTAAGATCTAACCTAGTCATGTATTTTGTAGACGAAATATTTCGAATTATTTCTTCGATTATCGGCAACGGATATACGGGATATTTTGTAACGGAAATTAACTTGCGATAATCTATAGCAAAACGCCCCCGCTTCGTGTGCGTAATCGGGTAATCATTATGTTTCCTACATAATACCACTGGGCTAGCATAACTGCTAGAAATCGGCGTGATGATTTTATTCTTTAACATCTCTTTAATATGATATTCAATTATTTCTTCTTTTACTTTATCGTAGCGGTAGGGCGTTTGCCTAACTGGCTGAGCATCCCCCGTTTCAATGTTGTGATTTACGACCTGTGTGAAACCTGGTACATCACTAAATAAATTCGAAAAGTCACTTACCAGGCCCTGGATTTTTTTTTATTCTTCTGCCGGTAGATGCTGCAGGTCCAGCTGCGGGGGCTTCTCATTCTTGGTTTCTATTGGTTTCATATTTAACGTCAACTCTCCCCCTTTGAAATCAATTTTTGCTTCTGCCAAGTCCACACCTAGAATAATACATGTTTGCAGGTTTCGCACAATATAAAATAAAAGTTTTACCTGCTCGTCGTTGATACCCACGAACAACTTTACTTTGCCTAAACAGCTACACTTCTCCCCTTGGGCCGCTATGACATCCGTGTCTCTTGCACTAAAAATTCTGTAACGGCGAAAGTGCTTCTTGTAAAATCTTTCCGATATAAAGCTGCTTTGGGCTCCTGTATCTAAGAGAGCCGTCGCCGGTATGTTGTTAATTAGAACTTCAATCTTCGGTAAACTCAAATTCTTCACGACCACGGTGTTTAAATTGATTGTGGAAGGGTTTTACGCTGCTTCGAACTTCTTCACCTTCCTCGAAGAAATTCATCTTAGTTTAAATTCTTCTTATTCTGGTTGCCCTTGGAATCTTTGCCTGTTCTTCTATTGACTTCCCTTCGTTCGCCGCTCGATTTAGGAGACATAACTTTCTTCGGCCATTGCTTCGCCTTATTCCCGTAACTTTGATTTTGCTTCTGCTGGGGTCTTGGCGAACTCCACTGACTTCTTCGCTCAAATTGGCGTCGTCGCTCGTTGTCGGCTGTTCTTCGGCTTTCAAATTGTACTGCGAGCTCAAATAATCTGTCTAACGTCGTTGGTTTTCTTAGCTCGATGAAATCTTGAACTTGGGGCAATAGCCTAGGAAGTATAATTTGAATAACTTCAGGATCCGGGCGACTTCCATACAAAAGCTTGAAAACTTGAATTTTTTTCAAAATAAAATTGGACAAATCTTCTATTTTTTCTTGGTATCGACTGAAAAGTTCCACTTCCAGTCTGGCTCGATCTCGTACTACAGGAAATGCTTTCACCAAGGAATTTTTGAAATTTT
>KK117439.1:25074-121009 GCA_000611955.2 Stegodyphus mimosarum | reverse complement strand
GGTGCAAAGAATAGGAGGAAGAGTTTCTAGCGTCCAACAACAAACTGATGATTGAGTTTCTTCTGCCGCCGCCAAAGAGGTTTACAGCTTAGAGAAGTACATAGCGACAGCAAAAAGCAATTCTAAAGGTTTCAAATTTTTATCCATGCCTGCTAGTCCGTCTCTGAAGTTATCGACATCATGGGAAGACCTCCTGGCAAGTGTATAAGACACAATTCTCAATAGTGGTGGAAGAGATCGGATGAGATTCCCAAGCTAAGGCCTGTCATCTCGCCGCTTCACTGAGAGCAGACGCAGCGATATCCTTCAAACTCTTCCAGAAGACCTAGGCTAGATTTCAAGTGATAAGGCTAGACTAGGCTAGATTTCAAACATTCCAGGAAGTAGTTAATGGAGGTCGGAAGACTCTCTCATCTCGCCTTTTCCGAATGACCGACAGAAACAAGAGAAATCCTGTCATTGCAGTACTTCATCGACAGGATCCGGAATTACAAAAAGCACTGCGAATGGCTGATGTGAAGGACTTAAAAAGTGCTCTAGCCTACGCCATGAAATTTGAGGCACTAAGCAACTCGCACAGACCGACACCTAATCAGAGCTGCGCAAGTTCAGGAGCCAGTGGATCAAATGGCTGTTGGCCTAGATGATTAACAAGAAAACTTAATGCCTTGAGCCGGAATACTGGTGACAAGAAAGCGATAAAAGTACTGGAACTGCGGTGCTGAAGATCACATACGAAGAAATTGCAGAAAGGCCCAGGCCACAGATGTTTAAACCACGCCAATAAAGAAGGAGGGAAACTAATTAGTAGCCATATAGCGGGGCGGAGGTTGCCAGATAAGGAAAAGCCTCAGTTTAAAGCGCTTCAGATTCTGCAGTGAGTGCCGGCAGTAATGGACTTTTAATCATAGGACACATCAATGGAGTTCCCTGCAATATGGCGATCGACACGGGAGCTAATGTTACCATCATCCAATAATATTTGGCTCAAAACTTGACGCTAAACTTATCTGGATCCCGCCTTGCTTTGCCCTCCAAACTGTGTCCGTCGAAAAGATCGATAGCGAGGGAAAATAAGTCGTTAACATCGCGTTTGGAAGTGCAGCTTACCATCACACAGATTGCAGATACTTGCATACTCGGATTGGACTTTCTAAGGAAATACAATTTTTCCTTGGACTTCAAAAATAACAAACTGCATTCTGCCTCTCAGAACATAACCTTATTCGAAATTAATGACGAAGGAGTTAAATCTGTCCACAAAATCATAGCACACGACAAGATCACTATACTAGTAAGAATAGAATTTTTACTTCCTGGATCCATACTCAAAAACAGAAATTCCTCTACGGCATCATCGAATATCCCAAAAACTGAAACAGCCCGAAAGGAGTACAGGTAGCCTCAGCACTCGTCGACCTATCCAGGACCGTTATCGCGGTGAGATTTGCCAATGTAACTGACAAGGCTAGCGTTAAGAAAGGTGGGGTGGTTGCACCATGTATTCCAGTAATCAGCGTTGAAAGAAACAGTAACATCGAAGCTCTCGTGCCTTCAGAGACCATTACATCGGAGTTATTGCAAAATGCGTAATTAAGCAATGAAGGAATGCAGCCGAACGTGTCGTTCAAAATCTTCAAGATTTTTTCTCCCGCTCGTCTTCTGACGTCGGTCGAACCACTGTGATAAAACATTGAATCGATGCCGGTGATCATCAACCAATCAAGCAATATCCAAGACGTCTACCGATTGCTAAACAGGAAGGGGAAAGAACACTTTTAAAGGACATGCAAGAAAGCGATGTCATCGAGCCTTCAGCAAGTCTCTAGGCATCTCCCATCGTCCTGGTGAAAAAAGGAAGACGGTTCGGCTAGATTTTGCGTTACCTATCGCTGACTGAGTGAGGTTACGAAGAAGGACACTTACCCTCTTCCTATAACTGACAAAATTCTGTTTTCTGGAAGCAAGTGGTTTTCGATACTTGATTTTAAGAGTGAGTATTGGCAAGTAGAAATACATCCTGATGACCAAGAAAACACGGCATTTATTACCGGACAAGGACTTCGGCAGTTCAAGGTGATGCCTTTTGGACTATGAAATGTGTCCGCAACATTCGAATGCCACATGGAAACTGTTTTGAAAGGTCTTTCCTACGAAGCCTGTCTGATATACGTACATGGATGATACCAACATCGTCGGGAAACGTTTTGAAGAACATATGGGAAATCATAGAAAAGTGCTTCAGAAATTGAAAGAAATCAATTTAAAGTTGAGTCCCGCTAAATGCAAATTATTCAGACAGGAAGTGACTTGCCTCGGTCATGACATCTCTGCCGAAGGTGTGTCTACAGATTCAGAAAGGATGTCAGCAGTTAAAGACTGGAGGCTCCTCGAAAATGTTGGTTTGATAAGATGTTTCTTGGAGCTTTGCACTTAATATAGGAGATTCGTGAAGGACATTTCTTCCGTCGTAAGACCCCTTCATAAACTGACAGAAAGCAAACAAAAGTTCTTGTGGACAAAAGATTGTGAGGATGCATTTAACAACTTGAAGGAAGCTTTAACATCGGCTCCAATCCTAACATATCCTATGAAGAATTATAAACAATAAAATATTATTCCTTTTATTTGGCGCAAATTTTTAAATCAATTTGCAGCTTTAAGGAGACAATAAATCTCTTATCAGTTCCCAAAACATTGTGTAGTCATTCATTAATTAACTTTATCATAATGTATTGAAGACAGAATTTCATCACTTATCTGAACTATCATCTACTCGTGCACAAAATTAAGGGAATTTAAAACTTATGTCTATGTTTACGAAAAGCATTGAGCCAAAGGTACTAATTATGCCTTTAAGGAACTATCCAAATATTCATATTCGAATACTTAATCATACACGTGCATATCTGCAGAGCTGTGATTGTGGAGCATGCGAATCTGCGGAGCTGTGACTGTGTGTGATAAATGCACGAGGTTTTCGGCGATCTGTGTATTCCTGGTCTTTCAGGACATTAGCCATGTTTCACATAATTTGTGGAAACAGTTTCAAGGCACTGAGTTCATACTGAGAAGGAAGGAACGAAGTCGACCAAGATCCACAACGACGAGTGAGGATCGTTATTTGGCTCTATCAGCATGGCGACGCAACACTGCTACAACTTCACAGCTCTCACTGGAATCCCACTGGAATCTGACTATGCTGCCACTAGAATCCGAATTTAACTGCCTACAGTTCACCGAAGGCTTCATGAGAAAGGATTGTATGCCAGAATACCCGCTGTTTGCACCCCGCTCCCTGCAGTGCAAAAGACAGAGCGTTTAGAATGGTGCAGACAACATGCACTTTAGACCAGACTTCAGGTGAGCACCGTGCCTTTTATAGATGAGTAGAAATTCCACCTGTATACCAATTCTCGGCCTGCCGGTATCTGGGGAGAGCCTACAACTCGAAACCATTCCTATCTCATCAGAGAAAACGATTATCACAGTGGTAGAGGGGTAATGGTTTCGGCTGGCATTATATTGGACAACCGCACTCCCCTGCATGTGTTTGGCAAAGGTTCCCTGACTACTGTGAGATACAGACAGGACATCTTAGAGCCCTATGCTCGAATTCTCAGGGGCTCAGTGTCTTCTAAGTTTCTGTTAATGGACAAAAACGCTTGACCACATAGGGCTTAACTAGTCGGCGATTACCTAGAAAGTGAGGATATTCATTGCATAGATTGGCCAGCCATATCTCCTGATTTTAACACTATAGAGCATGTCTAGGTCGCTCGTGAGAGGGCAATTTCATCTCGCCATCCCCTCCAAGAACCATCCCGGAGTAGAAAACTGCGTTGCTGTAGGAGTGGAAGCGACTGTCACAGGAAATCTTCAACTACCTCTTCTCCAATATGCTCCATCTGTCTGACCACGAGAAGGAATCATATTCCATATTATACACATTTTAAATTCGATACCATGACGTGGATTTTGGACATCCCTGCAGTATAGGCTTAATCATCCGTACATAAAATCTCAAACTGTATATCTCTTTCTCTGTTATAAATGCATATTCATACCAAATTTCATTAAAATCTGTCCATTATTTTTTTTAATTCTGCATAATGCTCAGTTTTTTAATTTTGCATATGAGTGTATATGATGTAATTCAAAAGGAAAGTGTGTTCAATAGTCACCTTATTGAACTTCAATTGGGTATGGAGAAATGATCTGAAGATGTTTTAAACATGGAGGTGTACACTATCTGACTAAAAGTATGCATACACTCCCTTGAAGGAGTGGATCTGGTGCATGACGTAATTTGAAGCTCAACCAAACGCTATAAAATTGTTGGTAGTGGTTCATCAGGGCATATTTATGCGCTTGTAATATAATTCGTAAATCAAATGAGCTTAATGGCTTTTATTGTGGCAGTATAGTGGGATGCCACATTTTTTAGGGATCATTTCGTGAAATTTCGTACATTCTACAAAAGACAAAATCCTCTGTTATGAAGTGGAAGCGTCAAGGCAGTGAAACTGCGGAAAAACGAAGTGGTAGGCTAAAAGCAATTAGTGAACTCTGAAACTCTCTAGTAGAACTCGTAGAACTCTGAAAAGTGTAATGAAAAAAATTGCAGTTCTGTTGATTGAAATCACTCAGGAGTTCCCAAATTCATAATAAGCGTTAATCATAGTAGTAGGACTTGTTCGTCGAGAATTAAAAAACCGGGGATTCCACAGTCTTACAGCCACTTACAAAATGAACATCACTCCCGAAAATGCGATGATGCAAAGCTCACCGTCATTGGACTGGGGACATGTTCTTTGGAGTGATGAATCTCGCTTTACAATGTGGCAGTTCGATAGGCGCGTCTGGGTTTGTCAGATGCCCAGTGAGCCCTTTTTTAGTGACGGCATTGTGCCAACTACAAAGTTTGACGGTGGCAGCATTATGGTTGGTAGGGTTTTCCATGGTTTGATCTGGGTCTTTAAATTGCTGTAGCTGGAAACTCTGAGATGTGTGTGGAATAATTTAGTTGCAAGGGGATTCTGATATGTATTCTGGATAATGCTGCTTTCCCAACTGTATGGCAATATTGCGGGAAGGTCCATTTCTCTTCCAGCAGAATAACTGCTCCATTCACACATCAAGAGTTGCGCAGCCATTCTTTGATGAAAGGGGTTTTCAAGAACTGGACTGGCTTTCTCAGAGCCTCGATCTATGTCCCACAGAACACTTTTGAGACGAATTCGAATGCAGATTACATAGCCAGCCAAATCAACCATACTCACTGCCAGCACTCACTTCAGCTGTAATGGACGTCTGGAAGTCAGTTCCTATTGTCGCCTATCAAACACTGGTGGAAAGTCTCCCCAGAGCAAATAACGCTCAGATTGCTAATATTTGCCAAGAATTATTGAAACTTATGTATGATGTGGAGAGTAGATCTAATTTTTATAGCTGTGGATACGAAAACATTTGGTTAAATAAAAAGTGCTCTATCCAATATGTGGAAACTTATACTTAATTTTATTGATACCTTTTCTTGCCTTGTATCTTGTAGAATCAGACTTTATTGTTGTTAATCACAGTACTCGTACGACTAAACAGAGAAACCTGAATATTTCCGAAAGAAGAGATCTTCATTTGTTCCTTAAGAAAATTGAACTAAACATCAATTATTTAGTCTCGCATCATCAGCCCTAAAGATCCCATTAATAATAAATTAAAAAATTCAATTTAACAGTTTTGTGTTGTTCTTGTTATTTTTAATAAATTTTCTACCTATTATAAATATGAGCAAAGTATGAATAAAAGGATAAATTTAGCTGTACATTTTTTTCAGTTCGCTAAGTTAAATTACGGAGAAATTATTTTGTTACCTGTAGGCGGAAAGGAAATTTTACTGCCTACAAAGTGGAAGATATTTGTAAAATGGTTGGCTACTGCTGCTGTGAACTTTAAATTATAATAAAGGCAAAATCCCATTTATTTGGGCTATTCACGATAAATATTCCAAAGCGGTCTATATATAAAATTTCTAAAAACAATTATCAATTTTAATGGACCAAAAATGCACTTAAAGACGTTTAAACTGACATTCTTGCTTATTTCTCTAACTATACTGATACAAAAACTTTCAGACTTCGGTTTGTTACTTTATGATCCTTTTTATGAATCTCTATGAGTCCTCTTGTCATAATCTCTTAAACAGCTCATTAAACATGACGTTTGCTGAAAAAAAGGTTATGTTTAAACAAATTAAGTAAGTTTCAATGTAACCACAACTAAATCAAACTCTGCAATTTGTAAGATTAGCAAAACATTTTATAAACTGAAATCGAAAGTGTCGTATACAATATTAGTTAAATTTAGCCTTTTACTTAGACAAACATCAGATTGAAGCCCTTGAATAACTTAAATCCTAAACTCTAATTAATAAAGTTTAATTAAGTGGCTTTGAAAAAGAATGCAGTATTTATCAGAAACATGCAACTTTTTTTCCAACTTCAGCACACACTAATCCTTTTCAAATCAGCTTTAAGAAAAATTAGCGCCTATGCAGTTATTGGGAAACAAATACAATCTGGCCAACGGGCAACAAGCAACTTTCAGCTATCCATTCATAAATAGTAGTAGTCTTTCTGAGTTCTGCTGAACTCGGATCTTTTCTAGGAAACACCGCATGTAGGTCTAAAGTTTCGTCCGTTTAGCTATCATAAATTGCAACCGAACCTTAGACAGATTGACAGAGAATTATCGCTAAGACTAAAATAGCAACTGAGCTTTAGGAAGTTGAAAAGAGGCCCTTTATTTAAAGAAACCCTTTATTTGAAAAAACACACCTGTACTTATAACTCAACCAATTACTTGTGGTGATATGACAAAGTAGTAATAGACAAATGTAAAATTTAAACTCAAGTAAGCTAGAGCCGAAGGCTATACAAATCAGTTTAAAGCGAAGTTGGCTTACACACCTTACCAGAGTAGGTATTCAAATATCGGTGATTATAATTCAAGGCCGAAGATTGCAAATCTTATCTAAGGTAGCAGCAACTTACTAACGTGGCCTTAAGAAGAAACGCACTGTTTTACAATTTAAAAACCTCAGTTTTTAAACACTGGAGAGCTAATTTGCATTCTGGCTTGGAAACGGAAAGAAGTGAAAGTAAAGGACTAAATCATAAAAGCTAGTTAATTAAAATAATAAAAACGTTACATAGTTACAGGAATAAAATAATAATAAATCGTTCCTACTATTAACTTATAAATAGTAGGAATCGGTAAGTTGGAAGTAAAATTTTATTAACAAAAAATAAATAAATAAATAAAATGATAAACAATCGTATGATAAATCCTAAAATTTAAACTAACTAGGGATAACCTTTTGAGTGATGTATGTACATACGTATGTATGCCTGATTTTCCATTATTTAGCGCAAAAGCTTTTCGACGAAATAATTTAAATGGAAAATTTATATGTGGTTAAAAAACTGATTATATTAAAACATATGCTTTTCAAAATATCACGAATTTCTTCCTCATTCCTCAGGGATGTCTTCAGAACGATGCAGCTGCTATTATTATAAACGTCTATAAGTTTTCATAACAGAAAACGGAATACAGGCTTCACGTGTTATTTATGTTATCTATTTAGCATTTAATTTACAAGGTGGTTCAAATATAATCGGGATTTATTTCTGTTTTTACCAAACTTTTAATGTCAATAGAACAACTGAACATGTCACCCTTCAAAGAACTCCCTTCCAATATCAACACATTTCTGAAAATGTTCTGAAAGCATTTCCATATCCTTTTTGTAGAAATGTTTTAGCTAGCTGCGAATCCAACTCTGAACACCGATAGTGACTCCATTCTTATTCGAAAACTAGGCGTATAGAAGTTACTTCAGTGTAAAATTTGTGCCTGGGTCTCGGCATTGTAGTAGTAAACCTACCTTTCATTGCGATCACTATGGATTTCCAAAACTCACCTCCGTCATTTTCAAACCGCTGCAAGAGAAAACTGGAAGTCTGCATGTCCATCACTTTGTTCTCTTCTGTCAACGTAAGATTAAAATTTCAGAACTTATCCATCATTTGATTGTTATGTACAATGCATTACAGTCCTATGTATGAAAGATGATGTAATGTATGATTCTGTGCCTTTTTCCACTTCATGATTCAAACGACATGTCATACAAAAAAACTCAAGTGCCTATATATTGAATTGTTACAGCACGCACGTATGTATTTTTGGCTTTCGTGCTATTTTTCTGATAGGAAAGGTTTGTTATGTGCTTTAATAAATCCTACTGATTTTGATAATTCATACTAAATAAAATTTCTATTCCTAGCATTCAAGATTGCTTGAAACCTGTAGCTTTTGCACCGAAAGAAAACAGTGATTATAGTAATAATCAACAAACAGAAAGTAAGGAAATTAACTAGGGTGAATAACTTTCAATTTCGAGAGGACCTGTTAAGAAATAAAGTGACCTGTTAAGAACTCACAAGTTTGACGAAGAATATCTTAAATTTGGAGGCTCATTGTCTGCAGATGAAAAAGAGCTTATTCCACTTTCCATCTTGTGTTCTGAAAATCTAACAAATAAAAAGCGTGAAATCCGTCAAATTAACAAGTCATTTTGAAACAAGCCATAAACAAGGCAAAGATAAACCAAACGATCTTTTGAAAACAAATTTAAAGATTTAAATCAGTCTCGAAAAGTACTGCGGGGTTTGACAGAAGGTGACAATCAGAAAATCCTGAAAGCTTATAATCGCATGTCGCTTTTAACTGAGAAATGCAATGCAGCGGAGACGATTGACGAAACTTTATTTAAGCCTGCAGGCAAAATAATGGCAAAAGTAATGATAGGGGATACGGCAAAACAATTTTTGGGCCTCGTTCCACACTCAAATAATACAGTTCGTCCATTGACATTGGAAATTTTGCAAGTCTTGTAGCGTTTGTTTGATACGAAAATGATCAAGAAATTCATGACGACTTATTTTGCCAAACTTTATCAGATCATAACAACAGGAGAAGATATCTTACATACTATGAATAAGTTAATGCAAGAGGACAAAATAGGTTGGAATAAATGTGTTGAAATAAGCACAGTTGGAGCAAAAATTGTAGTCGAAATTAATAGAGAACTAGTTGCAAGAATTTAGAATGTTGCCCCAATATCATATCCATACATCGTTGCATTCACAAAGAAGCTTTAGCAATGCGTAAAATGCCTGCCGATCTGCGTAAAGTTCTGCATGAAACTGTGAAAATCATTAACTGCATTAAAAGCTGTCCTTTGAATGCACACTTTTCTCAAATATGTGTAGAAATGGGAAGCAGTTATAATCAACTTCTTTTTCATACCAATGTTCGTTGGCTATCTCGAGGGAAAATTCAAAACCATTATTTGAACTTAGACATGAACTTCGCATTTTTCTTAATGATAGATTTGAGCTAAGGAACTGTTTATGTGACTGGATATGGCTCTGTAAATTGGCAGACATAGTACATATATTCTCTGTTTAAAATTGTCTCAAGTTATCATTGCAAAGAAATTTCACTGTTTCACAATCAAGATAAAGTGAAAGCTAGCAAAAACAAAATTAAAATTTTGGGCAAAAGAAAACTGGTAATGGAGGTGTTGACTCGTCTTCTTCCCACCGTCAGTTTATAACAACTGACGGTGGTTTTGGCCAATCGTAAAACTCACGCTGGTATTCTGAAATGTATTACACAACATTTAGAGAATTTATAAGTGGACCTGAAAAACTATTTTTCTGATTTAAACAAAAATATTGAATGAATAAGATACCCTTTCAACATTAATACAGCATCCATGCCAGAACGTTCATCTCATGAGAAAGAAGAGCAACTGCTGGGTTTAGCTTCAGACAGATTATTGAAAAATAAATATAAGGAGTGTACTTTAATATCATTCTGGTTGCAATTCAACACGCGTATCCGGTTTTAACAGAGAAAGTCCTGAAATACATCTTGCCATTTACAACTTCATATTTACACGAATTGCTTTTTCAACACTTCTAGATCTTAAATCAAAAAGAAACAGCATCTCAGAGTAAAATTAACAACCAGGGAACCAAATTATGATGACCTATCATCTCAACATAAACAATTTCATCCTTCTCATTGATTATAATGAATGTTATTTATAATATAACTTTTATTTATATATTTACATTTTATTTTTGAATGAATTTTTTCCGTTAATTATTATTTTGGTTATATATTAAAGAAGAAAAACAAGAAATATATTTTGACTGTCACCCGATTATATTTTTTAAGAAGAGTACTCAGTGGTACACTGATAACGAAAATCTAGAAACGCTGTTTATAGTTTTAAGTCACCTTTCTAGACGATAGGAGGGTAACAAATTATGTTTGAGAACGGTGGCTGTACAACGAAACGACATGCAATTATAATCCGTAATCATCATTTTCTAAAGCAGTTGAGCTGAATTTTAAATACCTTTTGAATGCGTATAGGCACTTAAAAATGATGATTTGCGCTAGAATTGAATGACTGTTCTGTTTTCAGCGATGAGAGTTTATCATAATGCAAAACATGTTTTCTTTTCTTCCTGTCCTTGATTTCTGGCTCTAATTCAGCAAAATAATAGTGGCTTCGCTAATATAGGAAAGTATATCATTAAATAAGCAAATTATTTCTATTCTTGTTGTAGTAAAGGATGCAAAAATATTGTTACTGAATTTAGCCTTATTACAGCCAAACGTTTGGCTCTCAAAGAAATATTAAGTGAAAGTTCATTTAAAAAAACAAAATTCTAACCGCCTTTATTCCTGTAAACTAAAAATTTGAGTTTATAAGTAGTATTGCTCATTTTTCGTGTTTCCTACTTCAGAAATCCTAATGACTCTACAATAGGGCCCAAACTAAATTGGTGGCGGATGATGATTCCTCACCACCAGGATTTGGCGATTGGGTCCTCTAAACCCCAGCCGCCCTTTAAGAGGGGAATTATGTAAAGCATGTTCTCCTTCCTTCCAGTATACCTTCGTGGTATAACGGTAGCATCCTAGGCGCGTATTCGAGAGGTCCAGTTTCGAGTCCCGGTGAAGGCATTGCACGTTTTTCATATCTCCTGCTTCAAAATAACCTAATTCTTCTACTATATTCAGGCTGTAACGTACATTATATGCACATTGTCATCTGCATCTGCATTGATTTTCAGCCACTCAAATTCAGCTACGTTTTCAAAATCTCTGTTGCGTGCTTCCAAACGTCAAGCACTCTCAACAGAAATCAGCAATTTGAAATCAGCAGTATAAATGTGCAAAACGTAAGTATGAATGTACAAAGAGTGAGATTTCTGAATTTTTTACAAAATTGTTTTGTTTAAATTTTAAAATGTCAAAATATGGCATCATTTTAAAAATTCTTGTAATTTGAAATATATATCTACAGCCTGTGGTTGCGAAAATAAAGGCCGAATAATGTTTTTGTGGACCCGGTATATACTGTATAAACAATATATTACAGAGAAGACTAAATTTGCTTCTGACTACTGACCGTCAGATATTCTTACGCAGGCCTTATCTGCCTTAGTTATCTGTTTAAATTGAATATAGCTTAACATATTGTTACGAATATTGTATTTAGTTAGATATTTTTAATAGAATTATAATTAAAATTCTTTTATTTACGTGCAATGCAGTGCGTGACGAGTTTTAAGAGAAAGCTACGCCGAAAAAGTAAAAAGTACAGGAGCAAGCACATTAATAAATAGACATCTCGTAATTGCTTTTGCTTTCTAGAAACCTCGAGAAAATAGAAATTACCAGAAGCTTCTCGTGACTGATTAAAAAGCTTATAAAAGCCGTAGAAAAACATCTCAGTTCAGTTGTTTATTTAGTTGTTGTTTCTGATTGTAGCGGATTTGCGGTGAGATCGGATTAGCTTTTTCTGCGTTTTGGATTACCTTATATTTAACGATTTAGTACTTTAAAACATAACTACTGTGTGATATTATACGAATATCTTTGAGGAATAATTCTGCATTTTGCTTTATTTCTTGTGACAAGAATAAATTTTATTAATTTATTTATCAGACTTGTGCATTCAATCCATTACGAACCCGCAAGCACGCAACACGTTTTGGTGTCAGAAGTAGGATTTGAATGCCAATCACAAGAGTGATGGAAGAACAATTGAGACAGCTCGTCACTGCTTTTGCTGCATATGAAAGCTAATCACGAAAAGAATGAAGCAGGACACGAAGTGATGAAAAGAAAAATTACGTGCATAACAGAAAATAAATTTGAGACTATGAAAGGCAGAATCGACGCAGTTGAAAATAAAGTTGAAAAAATGGAAGAAAATGTTTCTTCTCTCAAAGAACAAATAGAAGACAGAGTTTCGGCCGTGGAAGAACGAATCGGTTACAGAGCTTCTTCCGTCAAAGAACAAATAGAAGATAGAGTTTCTGTTGTGGAACAACGAATCGAAGGAAGATTTTTTGCCGTCGAACACCAAATCGAAAAACAAATTGATGACGAGGTTTCTACGATTGCCAAAGAAGTTGATACTTTAAAGAAATTCTTAGCGACCGCAGGGAACCATTCGGATGGTTTCAAATTTTTATCGGTGCCTGCTCGTCCGTCTCTGAAGCTATCCACGTATGATGGGAAGACTTCCTGGCAAGTATGTAAGACACAATTTTCTATAGTTGCGGAAGTTAATGGATGGTATTCCCAAGCTAAGGCCTGTCATCTCGCCGCTTCTTTGAGAGCAGACGCAGAGGATATCCTTCAGAATCTTCCCGAAAACCAAAGGCTAGATTTCAAAGTTCTGTCCAGCGCATTGGAGCTGCGCTTCGGGGATAAATGTTTGAAAGACTACAACAGGCTTCAATTCAAGCCCTTCAACAAAAGCCCACCGAAGCACTCCAGGAGCTCGCTACGGATGTTGAAAGGCTGCCGCACCTCGCATTTACGGAATGTCTGAGAGAAACGAGGGAAATCCTGTCCCTGCAGTAGTTTATCCATGACATCCAGAATCCCGAAATGCAGAAAGCTCTACGAATGACGAAAATGAAGGATTTAAAAAGCTCTCTAGTGCATTTAAATTCGAGACAGAGCAGCAAGCAACTCGTAGAGATCGCCATCCAATCACAACTGCTCAAGTCCAGGAAGCCAGTAGATCAAGTCTTTGCTCATCTAGATGATTTCACTAAACAATTCACAGCCTTGAGACAGAATATTAGTGACAAGAAACGCCGTAAAGTTCTGGAACTGCGGTGCCGAGGTCCCCATACGAAGAAACTGCAGAACATTCCAGGGCACGGATGTTAAAACAGCTCATAGCAAGAAGCAGCAAACTAGTTAGTGGCCATCTCGCGGGGCGGAGGCTGCCAGATAATTAAAAGCCAAAGTTTAAAGCTCTTCAGATTCTGCTGCAGTGAGTGCCGGCAGTAATAGACTTTTCATCATGAGACATATCAATGAATTTCCTTGCAATATGAACATCGACCCAAGAGCCAATGTTGCCATTCGGAAAGATGTGGCTCAGCAACTGAACGGCAAACTCATCTAGACGCCGCCCTGCGTTGCCCTCCAGACTGTGACCGCCGAGACGATCGACGTTGAGGGGAAATTAGACGTTAACATCACGTTTGGAAGGGCCGCCTACCATCACACGGCATATGTGGCAGAGATTACAGATACTTGCATACTCGGATTGGACTTTCTAAGGAAATACAATTTTTCCTTGGACTTCAAAAATAACGAACTGTATTCTTCTCTGAGCACGTAGACTTTCTCGGAATTAATGATGAAGGAGTTAAATCTGTCCACAAAATCATAGCACACGACAATATCACTATACTAGCAAGAACAGAATTTTTACTTCCTCGATCCACAGCCGAAATAGAAATTTCCGTTACGACATCATAGAATATCCCAAGAACTGTAACAGCCGAAAGGAGTACCAGTAACCTCAGCACTCGTCGACTTATTGCGATCCGTTATGCCGGTGAGAGTTGTCAACGTACCTGAAAAGACCTTATTAAGAAAGGTGAAGTGGCTGCATCCTGCACTCCAGTGACCAGCGTCAAACGAAACATTAACCCTCCAGAATCCGTATCTTCACACAGCATTACATAGGAAATATTGCAGAATGCGCAATTAAACGATAAAGAAAGGAATGCTGCCGAAAGGGTCATTAAAGATCTTCAAGATGTTTTCTCCTGCTCGTCTTCTGACGTGGGTCGAACCAGTTTGATTCAATATAGAATCGATACCGGTGATCATCCACCAGTCAAGCAATATCCAAGACGCCTACCAATTACTAAATAGGGAGAGGTACGAACGCTTTTAAAGAACATGCAAGAAAGCATTGTCACTGAGCCTTCAGCAAGTCCATCGGCATCTCCCATCATCCTCCTCAGAAAAAAAGACAGCTCAACCAGACTTTGCGTTGTCTGTCGTCGGTTGAACGAGGTTGCGAAGAAAGATAGCTACACTTTTCCTAGAACTGATGACATTCTGGACACTTTTTCTGGAAGCAAGTGGTTTTCGTCTTTTGATTTAAAGAGCGGATATTGGCAAGTAGAGATACATCCTGATGACCGAGAAAAGACGGCATTTACTTCCGGACAAGGAATTTGTCAGTTCAAGGTGATGTCCTTTGGACTATGTAATGCATCGGCAACATTCGAATGCCTCATGGAGACTGTTTTGAAAGGTGTTTCATACTAAGCCTGTCTGATATACCTAGATGATATCATCATCGTTGGGAAACGTTTTGAAGAGCATATGGGAAATCATAGAAAAGTTCTTCAGAAACTGAAAGAAATCAATTTAAAGTTGAGTCCCGCTGAATGCAAATTACTCAGACCAGAAGTGACTTACCTCGGTCATGTCATCTCTGCCGAAGGTGTATTCAGAAAAGATGTGTGATGAAAAGATGTGTGAAGGAAAATTCAGAAAAGATGTCAGCAGTTAAAGACTGGAGACGCCCCGAAAATGTTCATCTGATAAGAAGTTTCCTGGGGCTTTGCACTTAATATAGGAGATTTGTGAGGAACTTTCTTCCCTCGTCAAATCCCTTCACAAATTGATAGAAAGCAAACAAAAGTTCTTGTGGACAAAAGATTGTGAGTATACATTTAACAACTTGAAGCAAGCTTTAACATCGGCTTCAATCCTAACGTATCCTCAGCTCGACAAACCATTTATTCTAGATACGAATGCAAGCAATGAGAGTGTCGGCTATGTAATGCTTCGGCAATATTCGAACGCCTAATGGAGACTGCTTTGAAAGGTCTTTCCTACGAAGCCTGTCTGATATATCTGGATGACATCATCATCGTCGGAAAGAGTTTTGAAAAACATCTAGAAAGTGTTAGAAAGGTACTTCAGAAACTAAAAAAAGCCAATCTAAAGGTGAGTCTTGCTAAATGCAAATTATTCGGACAGGAAATTACTTAGCTCCGACATGTCATCTCTGCTGAAGGCGTGTCCACGGATCCTGAAAAAGTTTCAGCCGTTAAAAACTGGAAACGTCCCGAAAATGTCCATCAGCTGAGAAGCTTCTTAGGGCTTCACACCTACTATAGGAGATGCGTGTAGAACATTTCTCCCATCGCAAGACCCCTTCACAAGCTGCCAGAAAGCAAACAAAATTTCTTGTGGAGAAAAGAATGTGAAGATGCATTTAAGAACGTGAAGGAAGCCTTAACATCTGCTACAATCCTGGCATATCGTCAGCTCGACAAACCATTTATTCTCCACACGGATGCAAGCAATGAGAGTGTCAGTGACGTTTTGTCCCAAGTAATATACAGCAAAGAACGTGTCACAGTCTACTGAAGCAGGTGCCTATCAAAACTGGAGAGGAATTACTGTGTTACCAAGAAAGTGTTGCTTGGTAACGCAGTAAAGTCGTAGAATAGTTGCATCATTATCTTTATGGCAGAAAATTTCTACTCCGCACGGATCATTCGTTTACCTGGCTTTTAAATTTCAAGAATCCTGAAGGTCTAATTGCCAGGTGGATACAGAGACTCCAGGAATATAATATCACTATCTGTCATCGGAAGGGATCATCCCACGGAAAGCCGACGCCCTGTCTAGAAGACCTTGCCCAGAAAGCTGCCGGTATTGTTTCAAGGTCGAAGCGAAATACGAGCTGCTTAATCCAGTCGAAGGGCAAATTACATCAACATCGGCTGATCAAGACCCATGTAGTGACAAAGAATTCAGGAAAATGTAGCTGGAAAATGACGACATTAAACCAACAGTTGATTTAATGAAGACTTCAAGCAGAAAAACCACCTGTCACGACATTTCGATCTAGTCCTACGACAAAACAGTATTGGGCTCTCTGGGACTCACTCCATATTCGAAACGGCGTCTTGTAGTGTAAATTCGAATCAGACGTTGGGAAGGCCTTCCGATGCCAGCTGGTACATCCAAGATCCCCGATTCCGGATGTGCTTAAAGAACTACATAGCATCCCTATAGGAGATCACTTCGGAATAATTAAAACTTTGCAAAGAGTTTGTGACGCTTCTACTTGAATAATGCAAAGGATAACGTGCAAAAGTGGGGCCTATCTTGCGATGCCTGTGCAGGTAGGAAAGAACCGAAGATACACAGCCGAGGCGAGCTGCAGCGTTACAATGTAAGAGCACCTTTTGAGGGTATCTCCTTTGATATATTGGGACTTCTATCACGAATCGCTGATGGCAACAAATACATCCTCGTTGTCACTGATTACTTGACCAAGTGACCTGAAGCATGCTCTATTTCTGATCAAGAGGCTATCATAGTAGCAAAGTTAATGATACCGCACTGTATTTCCAGGGTCGGAATGCCTATCCAACTACATTCCGATCAGGGAAGGAAGTTTACCTCGGCTGTAATCAAATAACTCTACAAGCTACTAGGCATTGACAAAACCCAAATGACGCCTTTACATGCCCAGTCGAACAGCATGGTAGAGAGATTTAATCGAACTATTCTTAATAACCTTTCATTGGTGGTCTCCAAGAAACAACAGGATTGGGGCAAGAAGTTACTATTGTTTTTATTGGCTTGTCGCAGTGCTGTCCATGAGACTACTGGCTATTCCCCATCTCAGATGCTCTTCGGTCGTGACCTTTGTCTGCCTTGTGATCCCTTGTTTGGTCTCCTCCGCATGCGCCTTCATCTCCTGAGGAATACATCCAAGATCACCAGGCTCGGTTTGAAATGATGCACAATTTTGCACGAGCGCCAGTTAACTTGGCGACGGAGACAATGAAGACCCGATACGACACGAGAACTACTGTAGATCGACTCAACGAAGGAGACAAGATGTGGTTGTGGAATTCGATTCGACGGAATGGACTCTGTCCAAAACTACAATCACCTTGGGATGGTCCATACACAGTCTTGAGCAGGCTGAATGACGTCGTGGTTCCGATCCGTAAGTCATCTAACTCTAAGCCTAAAGTTGTTCATTACTACAGGTTAGATCCTTACTGTAGCCATAGTACGAAGTGTATATAATCGTAAATAGCAGAAACCAAAAAGACCATGGTCCCTTTTCTTTCTGAATTTGTATTCTATTTGATAAATATTTAATATTTGATAGTGTTTGATTTGTTTTAAGTTACTTATTGCAATTAATTTTTATGTTGTTTGTTATTGTAATGTAATGTGTATTATTGAATTGATGCTTTAGTTGCAAATATAACTTCCTGCCCATAGATTGTACTACTCGGGAAGGAGAGTCCTTGGGAAGGGGACAGTGTTACAAATTTTGTATTTAGTTAGATATTTTAAATAGAATTATAATTAAAATTGTTTTATTTCCGTGCAATGCAGCGCGTAACGAGTTTTAAGAGAGAGCTACGCCGAAAAAGTAAAAAATACAGGAGCACGCACATTAATAAATAGACATCTCGTAATTGCTTTTGCATTCCAGAAACCTCGAGAAAATAGAAATTATCAGAAATTTCTCGTGACTGATTAAAAAGCTTATAAAATCCGAATATAAATATCTCAGTTATGTTGTTTACTTAGTTGTTATTGTTGACTGCAGCGGATTCGCGGTGAGATCGGATTAGCTTTCCCTTTACTTTGGATTACGTCCTATTTAACGTTTTAGTAGCTTAAAGTATAACTACACTATGATATTGTACGAATATCTTTGAGGAATAATTCAACCTTTTGTGTGATAATGATAGTGCCTTTTCTGAATGAAAAGCGTATAATTTAGTAGACAGGTCATTAACCAAAGTAAGCTATCTCTTGCTGATTAGATTTTAGGATAACAAAGTACATTTCCTTTTAGTACCCTAGTTTTCGATTAATGCATAATTTTATTTCTCTTCCTTTTATAAACAACTGAAATATACAGTTAGAAAACATTATGCTGCATTTGAGATTTCGGAAAATTTTGAAGCTTCGAATTTCTCTTCAGAGTCTTCGCATATCGCAGTTTTGAGAAATAAAGCTTGGGAAATGTAAGAAAGCCTTGAGATGAAAAACGTTGAATACGACATAAGGAAAAATAGATGAATAGTAAAGTTTCCTCGCATTTCTCAGGGGGGGGAAGAAATGCGAATTTTTATTTTTAAAAGTGCCCAACTCAATAAAGAAAAAGAAAAAAGTTACGCAACCTGAACCCTCAAGGAGTATCTGTTCCTAATGTTGTCACTGAATAGGATCATATTATTTTGATAACTTTTTTCTGAAAGCTTTTGAAATCTAAGAATACTGTCTAGAGCTGAGAAACGGGAATTTAGTACTTTGAGAAAAGTGCTTGAACCTAACGTATCTGTTGTACCTTAAATCTATATATTAAACTTTTGCTTCACAATTTAAACATGATGCAATTGCTCTAGCTCTAGCTTCCAGATTTATTATTTCTCCGCTTATTACCTCATATTTGTTTTGTTCGTTTTACAAATTAAAGCAAAGCACGTAAGAGGTTTTTTTTTTTGTTACACTATAAGGTACACTCCCACATTCTTAGCGTGCCTTCGTGGTGTAATGGTCAGCACACTGAGCCGGTAATTCAGAGGTCCTCGGTTCGATCCCCGGCGAAGGCATTGCATATTTTTCATGTCTCCTGCTTTCAAAAATACCTAATGTCTCTACACTGGCGCCCGAACTAAAAGGATTGTGGATGATGACTCTCCACACCCAGGATTAGGCGACTAGGTCCCCTAAAACCCTAGTCGCTCTTTAAAAAGGGGAGTATATAAGGTATATCTCCCACATTCTTAGCGTGCCTTCGTGGTGTAATGGTCAGCATACTGAGCCGGTAATTCAGAGGTCCGCGGTTCGATCCCCAGCGAAGGCATTGCATATTTTGCATCTCTCTTGTTCCAAACAAATACCTAATGTCTCTACAGTGGCGCCCGAACTAAAAAGGTTGTGGATGATGACTCTCCACACCCAGGATTTGGCGACTAGGTCCCCTAAAACCCTAGTCGCTCTTTAAAAAGGGGAGTATATAAGGTATATCTCCCACATTCTTAGCGTGCCTTCGTGGTGTAATGGTCAGCACACTGAGCCGGTATTTCAGAGGTCCGTGGTTCGATCCCCGGCGAAGGCCTTGCATATTTTTCATGACTTCTGCTTCGAAATAAACCTAATGTCTCTACACTGGCGCCCGAACTAAAAAGGTGGTGGATGATGATTCTCCACCACCGCGATTTGGCGATTGGGTCCCCAAAACCCCAGTCGCCCTTTGAAAGGGGGGGTATATATGGTATTTCTACCGCCTTCTTCGCATGCCTTCGTGGTGTAGTGGTCTGCATGCTCGACGCGTAACCGAGAGGTCCGTGGTTCGATTCCCGGCGAAGGCGTTGCTCATTTTTCATGTCTTCCGCTTCGTAATAACCTAATGTCTCTACAACACTTCTTTACACTTACTTACTTTCTTCTTAACTTTTTACTTAGTTGTTTGCACATCTTTTCCGAAAGTACAACTTTACTCTGTGGCAGGATAAAGGGTACTTTTCTGTTAACAAAGCGCCACTTAGAACCGAAGATATACGTTTGGGCGAAATCTAACTAAATGCAGAAAACCACAAGATACGTAAAACTTCATGAAAAAAAGATGAACTTGTAATAGTAGTAATATATCATATAATACGATAATATAATGTTTAACATGCGCAAAGCCGAATTTGTGCAATTCTCTGACTTTTCTTTAAGCGATAATATTTCTCTTCGTGTATACAACTAGCTGTTACGAACAGCAATCCAATAGTTTACACAGCCATCTGCTTTCATTTGGAAGTATCACAGAATTGCACAAATTCGGTATTCCTCAAAGACTTGAGGTTGCTCATCTTAAACACTGTACATGACATTGCAACATGAAATTGACAGCATTACAAATCCATGACGTGATATAAATAAGCTACCACGTTTGTCGTTTTTGCGCAAATTTTGCATCTCGTACCCCATCAACGGAAAAGTACGAGCAAATGTGCTTATCAGTTTACAATTCACTGTTACTTTCTGATATTAATAATTTTTTATTTTATTTTTCCAGAAGCGTAAACAATTTTTCAAGCAATAGTTCTAGCAGCGTTTAAAGGCAAATAATATAATAAAGAGTTAAAATTCTTATGCTTAAAAATGTCATATTTACAGTAATAATATGTAAATAACTCGAGCTCTGTTTAAAAATACATAAATTCAATTTTTTTTCAGAATTTCTTTTGAAAATTAAAGGTTTGATGCTTTCAATTAATTTTCTAGAATTATTAATAACCTAAGTGCACGTAAATATCAGCTTTATGGTGTGCCTTCAGTGTGTTTATTTTAATCGTAAAATTAACTACATGTGGCATATTTTTTCTTTCGCTTTCATCCTTTTTTATGGTTTTTCAAGATTTAAGTTTTGAAACTAAACTTTTACATTATTTAATTCTATTTTAATACTTATGGTAACATTATTGTGAATTTAATTTGAAAAATTCGAAATTACTTCTTATTTCAATAAAAGGAAAAATAACCTTCTTTAAAATTTCAATAAAAAATTCCGTCTCATCAGCTTTTGTACAATAGCGCAATAAAAATGCACAAGCGTACATTAAATGCAGTGAACTTGTAGGGTCATTAGGCTATTTTGAAGCAGGAGAAATGAAAAATGAGCAGTGCCCTAGCCATGACTTAAACCCTGAACCTCTAGAAGACGCGCTGAGTGTGCTACCGTTACACCACAAGGCATGCAGAAAGGAGGGAGAAAATACCTTATATACCCCCCCTTTTAAAGAACGACTGGGTATTAGAGGACACAGTCGCCAAATCCTGATGGAGAAGAATCATCATCCACCTCCTTTTTTTCTGTTCGAGAGCCACTGTATAGTCATTAGATTATTTGGAAGCAGGAGACGTGAAAAATGGGTAGCGCCCTTGCCGGGACTCGAACCCTGAACCTCTCGAATACGCGCCGAGTGTGCCACCGTTATACCACAAGACATGCAGAAAGGAGGGAGAAAATACCTTATAAACTGAAAAATACAATTTTTTTTCATTGGAGAGATTTTTTAACCATTTATTGCGCCTAAAGTTATTAGGCCTAAAGTTGCGATTTTTGCCTAATTTTTAATTTTGTATTGGCATTTTTTATCTTCTAATATTCTTTAAATTCTCATAAATTTTTCCAATCTGCTTCATTGGCCCACTGTGAGTGAGTTAGAGTAAGCCCTGTGTAAGACAAGTGCAGAACTTCATGCTTTCCTCGTAGTAATGGTGAGTAGCATTCTCGACGACCTGTCAGATCTCCAGGTTTTCATGTTGCCCGCCACTCTGATTCCTGGAGGCTGCAGGCGATGATCCCTTTGACCTGGGGAATAGCAGTGATTGCAGAGAAATTTTGAAGTCTGCCGCCTCAGATTGTGGTCCCCAGGACGATAGCAATCGTTAACCACAATCCTCTGAGGAACTTCGACTAGCTGCTCACCCCCTGCCTGATATGGAGGCCTCTCAGTTGGGACCCAGTCCGAATAATGTTAAAATGACGGCACGCCTAAAGGCCAGTTTACACTTCTCCGAGTGACTTTCGACTAGCCCCTCGTCCGAGCGTCTCGAATCGAGTCAACCAATCTGTACTCTGATAGATCGTTTACACCAATCAGAGCGGACTGACATCTCACCTCTGTTTGTTTGTAAAATGGATACCAACATGCAGCTTGCTGTGCTTGAAGCTTGCAAAGCAGTCTCCAGGGAATTAATTTCTCTTCTGGGAGGGCAAGAAAAAGAAAAGGAAATCAAAACATAACTGTGTAGCTCGGCGTGATGAATTAGGAGCATTAAATCAACTTTTAAATTAACTTCGGGGTGAGGATATCCGGAGTTACAAAAACTTCATAAGAATTGGTGAAGAATTATTTGAAACTTTATTGGAAATGGTCACTCCACTTATTCAAAAAAAAAAAAGTTCTTTCTAGATGCTCTGCCAGGAAAATTAAAACTCAGATAGCGCTTCAGTTTCTGGCGGCGGGTGAATCCTACAGTTCTCTGCAATATTTATTTCGAGTACCAAAATACACAATCTGCATAGTTTTTCCAGAAGTGTTTTAGGCCCTTTTCTGTGTATGAGGTTGAGCGAAAATTATTAATCTTTTGCTTGAACTTTCCAACACCCTCGGATTTTAACATGTTAATAATAGCCTCATGCGCCTTCTGTCGGCGATTTTTACTTTAATACTTCGGACTAATCATTTGTAAATAAAATCTGATTTGTGGTTCAAATAAAAAAGAAAGTCTATAAAACAGAATTTCAAAATTTTAGATTATATTTTATTAGGCATAATTGGCCATGAGTAGAAACTCGCTTTTCGAATTTTATATCAACAAAATAAAATAAATGTTTGCCCTTTCATTCATTTTTTTAATTGAAAACTGTATTTTATTGGGTAGGTGAATAACCTATAATTTAATTGTTTTTTTATTAATGAAAATTCAGAAATAAATATACCTAAAATAAATATTTTGAATCCGATACCCTAATTTAATTTTCTTCTATATTTTTTTCTACAATATCAAAAACCTAAATTCATTCAGATCTATCCACGTTATATTTAGGTATTAGTGAACAATAGTCATAATATTCAAGCAGTGAAATATCCCATAACACTTCACAAGATGCATATGCATTAAAAAATGCCACAGTTAGATTATCGCTCCATCTCGCCATTTTCGATATGACAAAAAAATTGAGCACGGCGTCTCAGCAAACACTGCATGAAGTTACTTCTGGGTAGATTTTCAACTTGTTCAAAGTAGAAACGGATTCGCTGACTCATCTCCCCTACGTTTCTACTCAGTCGAAGTGAACGTTTACATTATTCGGGAAGTCGTACCTAGCGGCTCGGTACGAGTGATTTGAAGCTTACTCGAGGAAGTGTAAACCGTCATTAATACAAACATATTATTAATCATACCTCAGTCAATGCTTACGTGGAAGATACGGCTTACACAATAAGAGGGAGGACAAGAGACGAAGTTAAACGACACTGCAACGAAACAAGTGATCTCTTCTATGATCGCTAGAACTAAATCAAGCTTCACATATTTGAAACGAAACCCACGACACTCATAATCTCAAAAAATATGACATGTACACCACATGACTTCCTTGTACGGAATATTAAATTATACACAATTTTCCTGCATTTCATTTAAACTTACTTCCTCAAATTTTATTAGAGATATATTTCCCATTTAATTAATTCAGTTCTCATTTCGCAACAAGGCTATAATACATAAAGCCTCAAAATATCTTTATTAAAAGTTGAAAAATATAGAACACCAAATACAGAGGCTGTTCGCACATTTTTTAGACAATTTTGGTAAGCGGTAATAAAAAATCGTTTGCTGCAAAAGAAGTAATTGCAATTGCACTATGTTTTTAAAAGTCAAAATTATCGTCCGTGGCTTGAAAGTTTTGTTTTTATTCAAAATGGCGAATTTAATAAAGCAGTGGTTCGAAGGCTACATTTACGCTCTTTCCGAACAGAAATATGCATACTCCGTTATCCAAAACTATGTGAGAGTCATGGTTTTGGGATATCTAAAGCGTCGATAGGTAATATCTTCAACAAGAAAGGAAAAAAACGTCAAATTGGAGCCTCAAGTGAGACAAAAATTCCAAACAAGTATCCAAGGTAAAAACGAACATCTTTGACTATTGCAGAAGTACGTTGTTTAATGTTAAAAGAAAATCCCTCTAGTCAAAGGACAGTTGCAAAATCATTAAAATGCTCGGTGTCTACTGTAAGCAAAATGATAAACGTTGATTTAAATCTTAAAAAAGCTAAAAAACGCAATGTGCTTCGTCTTCTTCCAAAGCATATCGCTCAACGCAGGACACGCTGCAGAATTCTATATGAGAAACACTTATCCAAAGAAAAATGGAAAACAATTGTCATAATAGATGAAGCATGGGTGTATTTAAATGATTGTAACAAAAAAAGAACCATTTATTATCATAAAAGGGGAGAAAAAAATTTAAGTACATGGTTCAAAGAATCGAAAGAAAGTTTTTCTAAGGGATTCATGATTGTTGCTGGTTTTTCTTATAATGGCAAGTTAAAAATAAAGAGAGTGTAAAAAAATGTCAAGATTAACTCCAAATACTGTAAGGAACATATTTTGTCGCCAATTTTTCTGAATGAAATACCATCGCATTACCCACAGTGCCATCAATCTGTGAGACTCCATCAGGACAAAACTAGCAGTCAAACATCAAAATCCACTGTAAATTTCCTAAAAGAAATGGAACAAAAAACTGGTATCGAGGCCATACTCTTCACTGATATCTTTACTAAATCTCCCGATGTGTCACCTGTGGATTTTTGTACTTTCGGACTTTTAAAAACTGCATTATCCAAACGTTGTCCCAAAACCCTAACAGGATTCTGGAAAGCTGTTCGGGAGGAATGGGATAGAATACCTCTTCTGACACTTCAAAAGGCATTATTATCCTGGAAATTGCGGTGTTGAAAGATAGTTCAGAATAAGGGATGTCAAATAGAGCATTTAAAACACAAGAATTTTATGTAATTTAGTTTTGTGAATACAATGCGCATCGTCTAAAAAATGTGCGAACAGCCTCTGTACAGTTAAAACAATTAAAAAACAATTTTTACAATTACAGTTTCAACGCAAAAACAAGCAATTCGTCCAGCGGACAAGAAGGCAAATTTTTTGGTGCATAAAACTGAAGGTTTATTTTTGGTCCCCTCGGCAAAAAGGCACTGAATGTGCAGACACTTACTTAATTCACTATTCTGCTAAGTTACAAATGCAAACAAATATGGCTGCTATGGTAAAAAAATTAGGCTCTTAAACAACTTTTAAATTTTTGATAATTCTATAATTATTGCATGCAGAGGCATAAAAACATCGATTGGAAGATAGGAACAACATAATTAAATCGTTTGTAAAACAAAAAAGGCACAATTTATAAACATATAAGAATAAAGAAACTGAGCTCACTGAGCCGAGTAACAGAGTTGAGATATATATATATATGCATAGATTTATGTACTTTTGGTGCGGCCGATTACAAACAAAATAGGAGGTGCACATTAACATGTAATAGTAGTCCTATATACAAAATTTCAACTAGAATTTCAACAAACTTTCAACTTTCTGAGACTAATCGTTTTTGAGTTATGAGCAATACATACATGCATACGTACATGCCTGCAGACGTCAAGAGAAAATCTCTTTTGAATCCATTTTATAATCCGTTTGCGGAAAACGAGTCCTTTATTCTGGCCTTACGTAGAGATGTCACATAAACACAGGGTTATATTCCATTCGATAGCTGTCAAAATGGATATTTTTGTTGAAATATGATATCCGAAAATTTTCGCAATTACAATACTTCTTTTACTTCGTACAAGGAAAGCTCTTCACAATTACAATACTTCCTTTACTTCGTACAAGGAAAGCTTTTTCGCAATTACAATACTTCCTTTACTTCGTACAAGGAAATAAGAAAGCACCAAACTCACAAGTAAGCCCAGATTAGAAATAGAGGGGCACTGAATTAAATTTACAAGCACACTAAAATATCTCAGAGTGACATAGGATCCATGTCTTATTCGGAATCCGCACATAATGGACCTCAAGAATTGGAAGCTAAGAATTACCTACAGACTTTGGCTATTCCAAGGTGCCAAGTGAAGCTTGTATCCACAATTGCAGGAAATCTTCTACGCAACAGTTGCTTGAAAAGATCATAATTTATGCAGTGGCAATATGTCCAACCTAATGTAAGGTAGATATGTAAAACATCGTCTAAGCATCCAATCCAAAAACAGTTTGCAATCAACACTACACGTCCCTAGCGTACAACGTCTACAACAGCAGTAAATATCCTTGCAGGACTCATACCACTGCATATACCAGGAATGGCTAAACTTCAAAACGATTGGAGCCGCATGATAGATTTTATGAACCTTCGACAGCCGCAAGTCCAAATTTATATCGTTTTAAAACTAATGTGACAGGTTTTGAACATAAAGAAACTTTTGAAGAAATTAATGAATATGTGATTAACATGATTACATATAAATATGAATAAACACATTTTATAGCTACTGTTTTGTGTTCATCACGTTAAGGCCCAAGAAAATATAAATTTGTAACTCTTCTAGGCAACTAAGCGTTTTTCTTCAGATAGAGAAACCAAATATTTTCCTCTGATCTCCTATATACCTGTCCGTTTATAATTATTGCAGTTTTATTTTAGTAGAAGTAAAATGAATCAGAAACATATTCAGTGGTTTACAATTACATAAAAAATGTTATTTGAGTAAATTACAAATCAATACTTAAAAGAGAATTGAGTGTTTTTTTAACTCCCTTTAAAAAAGAATATTAAATAATACACGTCAACTCGCGCTGCACAGAAACTGTTATTCGAGAAAGAATATTTATTAAAAAATAAACTATATTAACTTGTTTAGGCTTTTGCTTAATGTGTAAATTTGTTTCTCCATACAATTAATATAAGTGTAAGGTTTTAGTAAACTAACCAAGTTTTATTTTAATTTAAATCTTTCTATCTCTTCTCTGTTTCAACTTCCCGTCAGAAGAAGCGCGCGTTTTCAGCTTATGCTAATTTGAAGTACAGCCAAGTACTACACTCACGTTTGTGAAACCAAGAAGGAATCGTCATAATTGAATGCAATTTAGTACACAGTTGAGTGGTAGTGGTACAAATAAATGATTAAATGTTCAAAGCAAACAAACAAGAACAAGAGATCAGAATCAGTATTTTGTGTGGCCACCACGCGCTGCAATAAGTGCTGCTGCACGACGTGGCATGGAGTCAAACAAAGTTTGAATGTCTGACTGAGGAAGAGCATTCCATATCGTTTGTACGCGTACCCAAAGTTCGTCTGCAGACGCAACAGGACGAGGATCACGAGCAAGACGCCGACCAATGACATCCCACACATGTTCAATTGGCGACATATCCGGGGAACACGCAGGCCAAGGAAGAAGCTGTACCTGCTGCGCTGCAAAGAAGGATTTAACAATCCGAGCAGTATGAGGGCGGGCATTGTCCTGTTGAAATACAGCGCCTGGCAAGCTTTGAAGGAAGGGAACAGCTTCGGGCTGTAGAACTTCACGGATATACCGGTTGCTGTTCAGATTGCCCACAATTCGTAGCAATTGAGATCGTCTATGATATGCTATGGCGCCCCAGACCATAACTCCGGGTGTTCGTCCACTGTGGCGTTCGATAATGCACTCCGGAAGGTGGCGTTCACCGGCATAGCGTCTGACACGAATGCGGCCATCATGGTACCACAAATTAAAGCGGGATTCGTCAGAAAACACGACATGCTGCCAATCAGCACGCCAGTCTCTATGCTGATTGGCCCATTGTAGCCGCAGGCGGCGATGGTCGTGCGTTAGGGGGATCCTGTATAAAGGAGTCCGTGCGCGCAGTCCACACTGCAGCAGACGTCTACGAATTGATGAAGCACACAATGAAACACCTGTAGCTATTGACCACAGTGCTGCCAATTGTCTAGAGGAAGCTGTACGGTCCGTCCGCGCCATGCGGACCAGGTGTCTATCATCGCGAGCTGACGTCACATTTCGGGGTCCACTCCCGGATTTCCGAGTTGTCCGACACTCGTCCGTCCACTGCTTCCAAACGCGCATCACTGTGCTGCTGTTACGCTGCACACGAGAGGCTACTGCACGATACGACAATCCAGCTTCACGAAGGCCGATGATTCTCCCTCGTTCAAACTCTGTAAGTTGTTCAAATCTCGCTCTCTTTCGTCGACGAGGCATAAGTACAGATTGAGTTAACGTTTACCACTAGCAGATAACCACCGATAACCATACACGCCTCGCTACAGCCGTCTATTTATTCGGATCCATCAGCCGTTCAGAGGGCGCTGCTCAGCATACGCATGCGCTACGGATTTGCAATTCTAATCATTTGCATATCATGCGCTACTTTGCATTTCCTGAAAATTTCAGCTCACTCGCGTAAGTCCTTCATGGTGTTGCAATTTTCACAAACGTGAGTGTATTTAAACCAGAGGTAGAAACCTCTTAGTGTGAGAGAGCGTTAGTCTCAGATCACGGTCATTCTGCTCGACGTTCGCCTGACCAGCTAGCAGCTAAAATTATAAGCCATAGTGCTTACTACGTGATTGCATATTGAAATAAATTGAAGTGCGCTAGTATTAGTATTTCTTGCTAGGCACCATTTAGCTAGAGGCCAAACTCCGCGATTTGCTCTGCGAGCAAAGTTTAATTAGATTTCTATTTTAGTTTTAGTATTAAATTTATTTGATTGTTAAGTTAGGCCCAAGTTGGGAAGTGTGTAAATAATATTGATTTAATAAAAGAGGATTTTAAATCCCTTTCAAGTGCAGTTATTCTCCAGCACAGTATCTACATCAGAACAAAGCCAACATTTTTCAGCTCCCTGTTCCAGTTCAGCATTTGAGGATAAGGACCCTAGTACTTCACAATGTTTCCTAAACAGATGCACAGAACACTCAGTCCTGACATAAGGACCAACATACTGAGATCATTCGAATCTTTGGATCCTAACCTAAGAAACAGTTAAACATTTTTCCCCAAAATTTTGGAACAACTACTTTTACTTATGCCCAGTATAGAATAATTCACCAAAAAAGATATGATTGCAATTTCAGTGGTGTTTGAATAATCAATATATCTCATGATGGCCCTGAATGATACAGTATTTCAGCGTGACATCCAACAGAATCTCCAAAAATGTTTTAGTAGTCAGTATACTGCGCATCATTGAAAATTCTCGAAACTATCTCTCGAATTGTCCTGATAATTTTGGAAAGAGATAATGAAGTTCATGCGCATCATTGAAAATTTTCGAAAGCACCTCTTGAATTGGTTCGATAATTCTGGCATACGTAACCTATTACTAGTAAATCTAGTGGTTCATGCCAGACTATATAAACGCTACGTCGAGCACATATTCCACCTGCCGAGCTTTTCAATCTAGCTGTTTAATTTTGAGCTGTTTTTCAAGCACATGAGAAATCAAAACTAATGTTACAGAAAGAAAACGTGCTTGTTACTATTCTAAAGAATTTATTTCTCAGATGTAGATATAAAGTGAAAACGTAACTCTTCATATTTCTATGGACATGCAGAGATGTTCGACGTGGAGGCCTTTTGTAACACGGCAGACGTCTGAGTAATAGTTTAGCTCCGAAGCTCTTGTCCAATGAGTGTATAAATCCACCATATTCTAACTGTTGGACCAATACAGGCGGTCAAATGACTTACTGTCTCATCTTGAATTTCTAAGTAAACTAACTCAGAAAAAATGTTTAAAATAAATTATTGTCAGCCTAACGGTTACATAGTACAACTTTCCATTGGGTTGCCTAACCTGTGTACAGAAAATAAATCTTAAATGAAGTCTCAAATTGAGTCTGTAGGCAGAGGTTACTTTAGGAAACAAAAAGATCAAACTTTAAAAATAAACTTTTACGGGAGTAAAATTTCATATTATTACCTGAAATTTGTAGTGATTAAGCAGTGGATCGTTGTTCAACTTTTCGTTTGGCTACAAAGCTTTCATAAACGACGTGTCAGATGTACACGATGATCGAAAATTAGGAAGACAAAAAATATCAACAGATTAAAAAAAGTGTAATGCTGGCATAAAAGACGGAGCAACCACTGCAGCTGCAGAGCGGCAGTACTAAAGGTGAAAAATCTTAAATATGTGCCGGGCAGCAAAATGCATCTAGCCTAGCGCGATATTTACCGGCGACTCTAAGCTAGTACCGCGAACCTAGTCCAACAAAATGTCTCTAATCTAGTGCGAGGTAGAAAGAATGAAGGTCATCAAACAAAAAATCGAAAAACATGACAAAATACAAGCTAAAAAGATTTCACCAGTATCAATATGCTGGTTTTGAAAGAAACTTTAGAGAACAGAGACGTTTGTTTTCTGTTGATCCCTCATTGCTTGATGCAACGTTATGAAAATTTGATGATTAAGATGAAAGATCTGTATCTAAAATATTTAATAAAATGGGAATTAAATATTTTGACTAAAATTTAAATCGTTGTTAAACCAGTGATTCTTCCCACGACTTCAAATATTTCAACATGCACAACCATTGGTGAAAGGAATTATGATATCTGTCTAGGATTGCCAAGGAATTATTACGAAAGATACAGTTTCATGTGGGAAAAGTGTTCGTTAAGCATGTTATTGTGAATGGTTGCGAAATCTGTGAAGCAATTACAGAAAACTGCCTGACTTGCAGGGATAGGAAATAAAGTTTGTAGGAGATCCGCAGAAAACTGAGACAAGTCTCACAACCAAGAAAGAGGCTGAAGGTTCACTGCACCAAAAATAAAATCGCCGTAAAATTCTTCCACAGGTTAAAAGAGCTCTATATGGATTGCAGAGCGAAATTGTTTTCTTCAGCAGCTACTCACGCCATTCAAGGACTAAATGAAAGTAGTACATAACAACGAATAGCAAATCTTCCAGGTGGATCACAACTTTTGTGAAGTGTAAGCATGTACTACCTGAAGTAAAATTAAGTTGAATGAAAAAATATTAGGGAGAATAATTAAATAAATATATTAGCACTGCGCTTTAGATTAACTTCGTAATAGTGCATTCCGATGACCATTAGTTCAAAAAGTAACACAACCGATATAATAATTACCAGAAAGGGAATTATTTGTAATTTTACATACTTGTTGCCCTGATGATAAGCAGCAGTGGGCAGTTTGAAATCGATCAAATTTTTACATACATAATATCAGAAATTAAATTAGCCATTAACAAAAGAAACGTGGCAAACAACATTCTATTTCAAATTCAATTTGTATTAAAAAATTACGCTATGTTTATTCAAAACAAGTAGCGTTTCAGATGGCAAAGCATCGCAAGTACCTCGGAAGCCTCAGCCAAAGTTCGGAGACTCGCGAGCCGCAGTTTGGCCATGTCTGGTATATACATACGGAAATAACAGCAGCACTATAGACAGTTTCCTGTTAGGAAACAAATGCATCCACCCTCATGTGTATTAAGCAATAAGCTGCACATTCACCCAACTCTCAGAGGAGTTTGCAATAGAGGTATACATCTTCAACTAGAGTCTAACACTTCCAATATAAAGTTTCAGTACTACATTGACGCTTCAAGCTAAGATAATAGAATTGGTTGGCCTTTGTTTAGTACACTAATGAACAAGAATTCCACACATGGGAAGTACAACTTTACCCAAGAATAGCATCTTCAAGGTAGAAGTTCAGTCACTGCGATGGCAATAACTCATATAATAGTAGATACTACAAAGCCAGTTTCTACAACGACAATGCTACATGCCGTCCTAAACGTAATTCTCTCAGCGCTACATGCCACCGTAAACATAATCCACAGCTCTCATATCATCACTATTATTCAATAAAGGTGGGTAAAATCGCTCTTTTAAGTGATCAGATCAGAACTGTTCACTTACTGAAGTAAATCAGTTTTTTTTTAAGATTCACCACTCACTAACAATGACCTTGGATGAATACACTCGGAACTGGAGTAGATCAAGGGCGGTGTTCAAAGATGGAGCAAGAACAGAAAGAATAGAACAAGGAGTGGAACTGGTGGATCAACTCAATCAATCCTTTCAATTTCTGGACTGATTTCTGTCAACTGTTATTTTCAGGTTCCCTGAAAACGTCTTTCTACTTAGAACTGACAATAAAATTCTGCAATAAAAAATAATGAAAATTAAACTCACTTTTGTTAAAGATTACATTATTTTATTATTGTAATTGATATTTTCTTTCTACTACAAAGCACAATGTAAAAATACCTAACACTAGAACTACCAGCATTACAAAAACTACAAAGTAAAAACACTTAACACTGAAGATTTAATAAAATTCAACAGTCTGCCATAAAAATTAATCATAATGGAGCTGATTCACTGGCAAAGGAGACAGCTCGCAACATCGAAGTGAATTCGCAGCACCTGTCCTTACAATACACTCACCTCGAAATTCGATAATTTGGCTGAAGCAAATTGGTAAGACGAATGGGACCATATACTACTAGGCCGGCGAGCTTATCTATTCCTTCCCAAAGTCAACAACAAAATATATATATACTGCCCCAAAAAAAGGAACAGTTATATAGCTTCCGTTGTACTGGGCCGATTGACAAAATTTAACTTACATTTTTCATGTCTCGAAAGCGCTACTTAGGATATATATATATATTAGATTTATATGTGTATGTTGTGTAAGATTTAACAAAGTATGAGAGCTGCTTTAAAAAAATTATTGACGACCTCAAAATTAACATTCTAAATTCGATACTGTCCCCTAAAATTCATCTGTTCTCCCAAATTCGAGATCTTTCTATCGTTACGAAATACTACTTGAAAAGGGAAACCATAACTAACCAATCATAGATTAGCTGTACTTCCTGAAAGATCATGTCTATAGCGAAAGCATCCGGATTATGTCCGAATTGAAAGCATGCATAACATGTCATGTTGCTTGAATTGACCTAGAAACCCTTCTAGATACTGCTGAATACACTATAACACGCTTTGAACATGTAATTGACTCAAATGGAATGCACATTGATTAAATAAATGTGCTGTGATTAAATAAAGTTTTGTGTTTTCAAACTGAGTTTTTTGTTTTTCATGCGCCTACAGAAGTAGGCGCACCTGGTGATCGAAATTGGAACTATTATTTTTTATTAAAATTTTCTTTTCTCCGTGGTCCATATAACATACATACCAAATTTCAACAATTTAACATATATACCAAATACGTCTACCAGAACAAGCTCTATGTAGATCTAAATGTGGTAACTTTTAATGACTACCCTGTGTTTCGTGAAGTTGTCTTATTTTATTAAATTTGAAAGCTTGATGTAAACTACAAGCTCTGACAAAGATGAAGAATACTACATTCATTCGTGGCAATCTAGAACTAAATACCATTGTTCCATAAAGCAAACATCAAAGTAGATGGAAAAAGAAGACTGTGTATAATTTACTTGGATATCATTTTATATGGCTTCATTTTCAGACAAATAATCTAATTTTTGCATTGGGAAAGGATTCTGATTTAACAGTAGTGGCTTGTATGATAGAAGAGGTGTTATAAAACAAAACACTTAAGCTAAGGTCATTTGTAACCCAGTGAAAAAGCAATGAAAATACGAAGTTCGTATTCCTGTGTAATCTTTATGAGACTTATAAGCATTCATTTCTATTTTTAATCGCATAATTAGTAAAAACGTTCCAAATAAGCTTTTAAAAAATGCTAAACTTGCGTGTAAATTTAGCAGAATGAAAATCCTCTTTCTTTACGACTGCTTTCATCCTCTTCGTTCCATTTCGTTACCCAAAAATGCGAAAGTCATGCTTTCATTGTTAGGTTTGCGATATCTGTTAGATGAATTCACACACATATGTTCACATTCTGTCTGAACAAACACATTCCGGTGAGCCACCGACATTTTTTCGCTGATAATTCAGAATATGATAGGTGCTTAAAAGGAAACATAACAACGGCATTTTTCCGCTCGAATTATTCCACCTCGTTTTGGAAAGATTTCCTAGAATAGCTGTATTTCGCTTTAATGTAGTAGTTTCATTTGTTATTCTGCAGAGAGAGAACCATAATCCTTTCTTTTTAGCTTGTGCGCTTAAAATTCTATCACCACTGCCGTTGTTTTGTTTTCGAGATTGGTTTAAAATGAAGACGATTGAGGATTTGGCTAGTTAGTTACATGATCATTGCAAATTTTAACAAAAATGCTCTGATTATCTCTAAGCAGATGTTTCAATATAATAAGTAACGGAACGTTTACTTTATTCTGTTTTAACTTTCGAACGCATGCAAATGCTATGGTAATACGCATGGAAATGAAATTCATTTCAAATGTTAATTCAATTCAGCATTCTACGTAAGCCTCCTCAGAACTTAGGAAGATTTCTACAAGGAAAAGAATTTACAGCAGCAGGATTATTTCGTGAATAATCATCAAGCACCCCAAAAATTTCTACATCGAATACAGGTGAGTTTTTTTACACAACTGTTAAATACTGAAATAAAAATACGAAATAATTCTTTAGCGGATCTATATTCATGATATTCAATAATAAACTATTATTTATTTTGTTTTTGTTTAATTAAATACTAATTCTGTTAAACTGTATCAAAAAAGTATTACAGAAAAGTGATTAAAGATCTTATTCCTTTTTACTTCCTTACACGAAGTAAAGGAAGTACTGTAATCGCAAAAAAATCCGAGTATCATATTTCAACGAAAATATCCATACGATTGATTTTGAATTATAAATAATTCTTTATCAGATCTATGTTCATGATATTTAATAATGCACTATTATTTATTTTGTTTTTATTTACTTCTGCTACTTCTGTTAAACTGTATCAAGCTGTATTCTGTTAAACTGTATCTTAATACTCCTGTTAAACTGTATCAAAAATATATTATAGAAAAGTGATTAAAGATCTTATTCCTTTTTACTTCCTTGCACGACGTATAGGAAGTATTGTAATCAAAAAAAATTCAGGGTATCGTATATCAACGAAAATATCCATTTTAACCGCTATCGAATGCAAGTTAACCATGTTTTCGAATGCAAGTTAACCATGTTTTCGAATGCAAGTTAACCATGTTTTCGAATGCAAGTTAACCATGTTTTCGAATGCAAGTTAACATCTCTACGTAAGGACAGAATAAAGGACTCTTTTTCGGAAAATGGATTATAAAATTCATTTAAAATGGATTCAAAAGAGGTTTTCTTTTGACGTCTGTACGTATGTACTTATGTATGTACGTATCGCGCATAACTCAAAAACGATTAGCCTCAGAATGCTGAAATTTTGTATACAAGACTTCTATAACATACAGTTGTGCATCTCTCTTTTTGGTTGAAATCGGCTTGCGCTGAAAGTATATAAATACATGTATATATATATATATCTACTATGTTACTCGTCTCGGTGACGTCAGTTTTTTTTTTATTTTATTCTTATGCGTTGGTAAATTGTGCAATTTTTGCTTTAAAAATGATTGAATCATGTTATTCTTATCTTCCGGTTAAGGTTTTCGTGCCTTTAGTTAATCTGCATGCAATAATTGCAGAATTATCAACAATTTAAAAGTTGTTTAAATGCGACTAAGCCTAATTTTTGTTTACCATGCAGCCATATTTGTTTACATTTGAAATTAGCAGAATAGTGAATTAAGTCAGTTTCTGCACCTTCTATTTTTTTTTTTTTTTTTTTTTTTTTTTTGCCGAGTAAGACCAGAAATAAACTTAAACTTTCAGTTTTGTGCACCGAAAAATTTACCTTGTTACCCACTGGCCGAATTGCTTGTTTTTGCGTAGAAACTCTAATTTTAATTGTAAACACTGCTTTTTTAATTGTTTTAATTGTATTTGGTACTTTATTTCTTTCTATATTTTTCAAATTTTAATAAAGCTATTTTGAGGTTTTATGCATTTTCGCCTTATTTCGAATTAAGGGCTGAATTAATTGAGTGCGAAATCTATCTCTAATGAAATTCAAGGAAATAAGTTTAAATGACTGCAACAAAAATGAGCATAATTTAATATTCCTTGCTAGAAAGTCATGTGGTGTTCCCATCAGATTTTTTGTAATATGTGTTATAAAGCTACAGTATTACGATTTGAAAGAATTATTATAATATATGGTAAATAGTGACATAAACATTAATACTAAGATAATTAAAAAACAAAATCTACTACTGAGTATTGCGTCTATACCTTACGTATAATTAATAAAAGCCTATAATAAGCAGGTTACAGATATGGCTATGTAAAAAGCCGAATGAAATGTATAAACTTTGATCTAGTAATATAATATAAAGGAGCTAAACGTAAAAAATGCAAAGGTGCAGTGGCATAGCTAGCGGAACGCGGTCCGCCCGAGACGGCACAATTTTGGCAGGCAGCATTTTTCACCTGAAACATTATTTTATAGGAGTCAATCAAGTGGACTATCGAGGGAGGTGAAAAATAATGAGATTCTAAATTGCCATATGTAAAAAAATTAAGATTTTGTTGTTGTTTTAGATCAAGTATTTAAAGAAACCAATATGATATTTCAATTTGTAATATCTTTTTTTATTCATAATTGGTACTGTAATTATGTTTTACGAGGACTGGGTCAAAATTTCACGAAATGATTTTTAAGTTTGGCGATTTTTCTCGATTTCTTGCCAAACTTGGCTACAAAAGTTAGCAGCCAAAACCATATCAATTTAGGGAGATAGCCATTTACTCAATGTTAAATAAACTTGCCCCTGTAATCTTATCCTTTCGGCATAGCTTCGTTTCTTGAGACTTTCATGTTATATTATGCAAAATTCGTAACAATACTTATCGATTTTTTTCTATAACAAATTTCAAGTTAGTGCAATGGATTTAAAAAATACCTCTCTACATTATATGTGTATTTTCAAGGTATTAAATTTTTTGAAGAATAGTACTTCTCTTTTAGAAATTATATAAAAGAAAACCTGCAATAAAAGTAAATATTTGAATCGTTATGCAACGGAGTATTAGTTTTTAAAATATGAAATCTCAAATGGCATAAGATCTTTTCAAGTAAATGAACTTTCAGTACAGAGCATAAACCTGCATGATTACTCACCATTGTGCAAATAGGTTTTCAGTTTTTCTTTTCTGATTAATTTAATAAAAGTATCGAGGAAACGAATTTGTGTTATCTTTACGAAAAAATACATTTACATACATTGCAGTCATTTTTATAACGCTTGTTTTGCACAACTTGACTTGCCTAATACCGTCAAAGTTTTTAGAAAAGAATATTCGTTTGGTTAACTGGTTTAGTTTATTGCAGCAGACTCACGAATTAATATCCAATAAATATTCATTTCTTGTAGGAATTTTGTCATCGATTTTTAATTTCCTTTTTAACAAACTAGCGAGTTAAAATTTTGTAAATACACTGTTTCTGAATGCCAATGCAATGTTTTGAAGCCGATCTTTCCAAAACCCGATTTAGGTTTTTTTTATGTAATATTACTATTTGCGCCATCGAATATAGCACGACAAAATCTTTTTAATGAAGCTTATATAAAACTTTTAAGTTAATTTCCGAATTTTTGAAAATTGCTGATTTTTTAAAGTATTTGACGTTTATGATTTTAAATTTCAAATTTAAAAATACATGGGATATAAAATTCTGAAATTTCATAGCTTATAAAACAAACTTTTCGCCTATTTCTTAAAAAAATTATTAAAAAAATATTAATTTGTCGAATTTCTACATTTTTTTTAAGTATTTCAATCTGAAGTAGACGGAATCAAAAAGTATTTTTTGAGTTTCCCGTCTTGGCGCACTTAATCATATACTATTTTAATCGTATTAATAGATTAAATAATTCTATTTACAGAATTTATCTATAATTCCACGTCGCGAATAATAAAAGCGCAGAGCGCCTAAGTAATAAAATCTGTTAATTACTCTATCCATATGTACAAGCCAATATCGTTTTAAATTTTTTGTTAATTTTATAGTATTGTTAAGTGCGTAAGCCATGTTTTTAAATTTATCACGCGTGCCTCATGCTTTTATTATTTGCGATATCAAATTGCAGATGAATTCTGTAAACAGAATTTTTATTTAATCTATTATTTCCATTAAATTAGATGATAAATTATTTTCAGCTTTTAGTGCATTAGTTATCATATCCATTTTAAATAACAGTTTATTATATAAAAATCTTTTCTTAATTATACTTTATTATTCATTGTTTTTGTTAACAATGCAACAATATTCAGAACTAAAAATATTACAACTGAAAGCTGTAATTTGATTAAATAGATATCTTTTTACCGGAATATAATTAGGATATTCTTCAGATTAATATTTATTAGGCTAGCGGTTCGTTTTATTCGTCACTACAGTAAACATCAAACAACAACTGAGTAATAAACAGAAAGCTCGGCATCTTTTTCTGTTCACTTTCTAAAATATTCCTTAAAAGAATGCTTAAGAATCGAGATTTATATTAGTAAAATCGAGATTTAAATTTCTAACTGAGATTGTCAATGAGACTTTGAATTATTTTTCCGTGGATCATGATAAGATTACAGAAATGTTTAATAATGTTGCGTTACATGGAAACTTCCTGATGTATTTAGTAGGGTCACACCTTTTTTTCTGATATGGTACAATGAGCACATTGCATATTCTTAAACGCCCTAGATGAAATCAAGCGAAGAGACGGGCATTGACTTCTACATTGCCATGCGACAAATTAAGTATTTTAGCCAAAATATTGATACATATTTGCAATAATGAAATGTATCAACTCAGTCAATACTCCTATACACGAAAACTCTTATTATTATTAAAGTGCTGTAACAGTCGTAAAAAATCGACTTCAGGACCATCTTTAAGACTTGTTAAAAATATTAATAGCGTTAAGAAATAGCTTACCAGCTTATTGTTTCGCATGACTACAAAAGCTTAATTAATTATATTCTAACGACCTGTAATTTGCTGAAATATGCATCCCAAGAGCATTTTGAATTCATTAATTGAGCAAATATATATTTGACAATGATGTTTGCAGAAATAATTTAAAATACGAATAAATGTAACTACAATCAAATGAATTTCAAAGGACTGATGATTTGGTTCCCGGTTTCCGGTGGTTCGCTATATTTGATCCGATACGAAAAAATAAGTCGCCTAATAAAATAATATAAAAATTGATTTATGAATAATACAAAAAACGTCATTAGCATTGTCACATCTCCCAAAAGGTGTGAATAATTAATTTAGAAAAAAAATCATATTAAGGGTTAATTGTCGTTATTATTACCTGCAATTAGTAAGCCAAAGGAGCGTTACCTCAGAAAGCCTGTTAGACTCGAAACGGGATTTTGCATTGAATTACAGTAAAAGGCTGAATCGCCGCCCAACCGGTATAGTGGTTAGCGTCGCTGAGTGCCGTGCCGAAGGGTCCGGATTCGAATCCCGGAGAAGGCATGGATGTTTGGAAATGTATAGTGTCGGTGCGGCATGGTGGCACTTTAAATATGCGGCGAGCTGAAAGTCCTCTCGTGTGGCTTGGTGGAAGGGGAGAGGGGTGGGAGACCTTCGGACCCGTCCGCCCGGGGTGCTCTAAATCAAAATTGGGGGCGAAACTGAGCCAACTGTCACCTGTTAGGTGCTCAAGGCTGTTGCCAACGACAGACGTAATCTAGCGCTCCTTGCCACGAAGAATTTCGTGGGCTTGGGCTGATTACGTCAGACAACTGAGCATAAGAAACAACAAAGCAACAAAAGGCTGAATCACTTTTCAAATTGTTGACACCAAATATTATCGCTCTGTATTATTTTAAAAGAAATTAAGTAAAGGAGAATGCGCATGAATGTAGGTATGTTTCTCGCATTGTGAAAAGCGATGGTATCTAGATCCACCGAATTTTGAATAATGTAATCCTCTACCCTAACATGGCCACCTGGAAGCCCAAATTTTGAATTTAGAATATTTTTAATTTTCTATTTCACATTTTGAAAAACTTTAACAAATTTTTAATACCGAACTCAACAGTTTCAAAGCGAGCAATGGCAACACTGTACAGAAAAATATATTTTTATCTCCGGCAGAGACTATCTATCGAAAATTCTAAAGTTGTGCTGTTTTTAAATATTTGGGATATTGTTGTTGAATTTAATTTTATGTGTTTTAAGTGCGAAGAACATGATATCTAATAAATAAGAGTAATACACAAGACGTTAAAAAAAGGGACCTTTGGGCGTAATATAAAAATCTGAAAGCTTTTAGATTTTTTCTTGGTTGTTGTTGTTTTATCTCATCATGCGTTAATGATTTTACACGATACAAACAACCGATAGAGATTAAAAAGTTATATTTTCGAAAAGATGAATTACCTATATAGCCTCAACATTACTTCTTCTTTTCCTGAATAGCAAAAATTTCAAAATTTCTATACTATAGAATCAACCTTTAACAGAGCACGTCTCATAGAGCGATTCTTTAACGCAATGCGTGTAATAATATGATCTTCTAAGGTATGTCTGTATCCTAGTTTTCCAAGAACTGGGGGCTACACATGTTTCGTCTAACCTTAGTTCAGAAAGAGAGAAAGGTGGGTGGGAAGACAAAAGAACAATAATGTAACAATAATTACAAATAGGTGTTTTTTATTGCCTTACTAGCGTAAATATACGTGAAATTAATCTTAATTGTAAGGTTTATTCTAAGCTTATTAACAGTTATTTTAAGTTATGATTATTTCCCATTTATTATAATTTGAGCTTACAATTTCCTGCCAGAATGTAATTTCAGAAACGCAGTGAATGCAAATCAGTAAGATTACTATTCAAGTCGATGCTTCACCGACTTCTAAAGAGAGAGTCTCCTGACTAGCGCGCGTTTGCCATTTGGCTACATTCGCTCTTAGCTACTACGCTCGGCCATACTTTAGGCCCTTGCTTGGCTTGGCCGATTTAATTAATATTTAGGGCCAACTACTTAGAATTCTGATAGCTTCGGCTATATCTTTCAGACAGCTTTAGTTAAGCTTAGCTTAGTTTAAATTCATAGTTATTTAAGTTCAAGCCCAAACGGAGGCTTTGTGTATACTCCGATTTAGGAGTTGATTGTATTTATTCTGAGAAATAAAGGGTAGTTCACTCTTCTTAAGCGTTTATTCACACACTTAAGCGATTATTCTCTTGTTAATGTTCGTGGGGTTCTAAGATAGAACATTGGAATTAAATAAGTAAAACTCCACATAATAATTATTCTGTCGAAAATTGCAGAAATTCTGAATAAACGCTCACATTTTAGTCCAAAAGATCTTCAAAGTTCCTTATATCTGATTGTTATACCAATGGAGTTTCGGTGCAGCGTTATAAAAAAACACTAAGTGTTTGGGAAATTGGATGGTACCAAAAAAATTCTTTCGTTATATCTGGAGTTCGCTCTAGCAGGTTTTTAATGTAACTTGAAATAATTTCTGTTTGTACTTCCAAGACATACGTCTAAATATTAGCTAAGAAACTCTATGACCCTTATATAATTTTTAATTAATTCTTAGCATTGAATAAATAAATTGAACCTTGTGCATGCAGAAGTCGGGCACCACGGGTTTAAAAGACAGCACCCTAGCTATAAATTGAGGGGTTTGTTTCGAAAATCTCTTCAAAATATGTCTTTTCGTAGCAATTTTTCGCATAATTTTTTTTTCTATGAAACTATTTTGCTCTTAAATTATTCTAATATTAAAATTGTTCTACATTACCTCTGCCACAATCGAAATATATCATTTTCAGCATCAAATTTACTCCATAAATCTCCTGTCATTTCAAAATTGCTCTGTGTACCTCTTCCAGTAATGAAGGCACCCCAGATCAATGATTTACAGTTGACATCAAATATAAGCCGTTTTTTTAACTTGATATCTCTTATTATAGAACTAGAAGTAATGCCTAGATGAGCCAGACAAAATCTTATAGCTTTTAGTATGCAAGTTTTTATGCTTGTCGTTTATTGCTTCTCACAGTAAAACAGAGTTTACAAAAAATTTAGACACATATTAGGACTGGAGAGAGAGCAGGAGTAATGTACTAGTTACTAAGCTACTAAACTCAATTTTAGCCTCATCAGTGATTCTACGTGTTACCAAATTTAACTAATATTTGTTGTGTGATTTAAAATTAAGTAAAAAAAATCAACCTTTGCTTACCTAGATTTTGAATAAAACTTATAACATTTCGTATTCTTCAGAAACATAAAAATGCACGAAACGTTTCAAACGAGAAGTTAATTATCACTGTATCTTGTATAGTGTATATCTATAGGTATCACAGAGACTGAAAAAGGGTGTAAAGCACCCTTTATTTAACTCAAATAAAAGTTATCAGTTGGCACCATTCGTGCTTACAAAATATAACCGACAATTATGGCTTAAATCTAGATAATAAATTGACTTAACTAAGTAAAGTAAGTTAACCTAACGGCTGCACAATTAAAGTAACGTGCAAGTAGGCTCTTACCTAAAAAGTCGGTGTAACACGCCTAATGGCGAAAATAGCACGACACCGCAGAGTACTAAATTCAAATTAGCAGGAGAATCGAAATTGGTAAGGTAGCCTTCAGTAGGCAGAACATGCTCTGATTCTACTCTATAAAACTTTTCTTTAAATACTAACTTCTTTCTAGTACATCATTTGAATACCACGCAAATCAGAAATTTACATTCTGGCAAAAAAATTGAAATGAGGAGGATAGGAAAGTTCATTAACATAAAATAATTGATTAAAACTAAGCGAGACCTTACAAACTCTATCGATTTCGAGGGCGTTTAGACCCAAACCTCTCTTCTCCAGGAGCAAAAACATATTTGCCATTTTTTGATAAAATTGTTTTTGCTCCTAAAGATGCGATACCTGTGCCTGTTCGTCCTTGAAATCAATATTATTTAAAACATGTAGCAAACAAAAATATCAAATCATATTGTTTAAAATCTATATCAAACAAAAATTGCCTTTTTCCGGAACTTTAAATTTCCCTTTTATGTTTCTCTTCCCATTTGATCTCCTCCATATTTCCTTAAAAGGGATCATTGTGATGGCGTCAATATTTTCGTATAAGAGATGGGTTAGCAGAGTTACAGCTATTACAGGGCCGATTAGAGAATGTTACTGTACTAAAATTATCATTTCCTACACATCTATACTTTAAACCATGCTAGTTTTTAGTTCCTGTTTATGAATGTTAACTCAATACTTTCATATTCCATACCAATGTACATTAAATTAACTTCATTTCCAAAATACCAAAAAGAAACTTTGCATTTATTTGTTGAAGAATTAAGAAAGTATTACCCATTCCTTTGCGACCGTACTGAAATATTCAAATGCAGATTGTGCTTCTCAGAATTTTCAGTAGCTTATAGAGGGCGTTCGGACATTGTAAATCACTTGAAATATGCAAAATATAAGGCAAGCATAGTAGCAGCGGCAGGCATCTCCTGAAATATGTTATTAAATTTTAAAGGTATCGAATTACATGATGAAAAAGTCTTAATGGCAGTTAACATTTCCATTTTATTTTGCTGTTCACAATCTCAGCTTTAAGTGAACCAAAAATGCGTGTACATTTATTCAAATTTAAATTATTTTTAACGTGCTTTATAAATTAAACAAGAAAAGTATAGAAAATGTTAATAAGTACTAAAAACTTAGTAAAAATAGTTTTTTTCATGTTCTAAAACTAAACACTTTGTACAGACATTAGGTAATTTTTGAACGCAGGACATGGGAAAAAATGAGCAATGCCCTCCCCGGGACTCGAACCACGGGCCTCTCGAACAGCCTTCGAGCTCGCTGACCACTACACCACGAAGGCATACTACGAAGGCGGGAGAAATACCTTATATACTCCGTTTTAAAGAGGCGACTGGGGATTAGGGGACCCAATCGCCAAATCCTGGTGGTGGAGAATCATCATCCACCACCTTTTAGTTCGAGAGCCACTTGTAGAGGCATTAGGTATTTTTTGAACGCAGGAGATGTGAAAAATGAGCAGTGCCTTCGCCGCGACTCGAACCACAGATCTCTTGAATACGCGTCGAACGTGCTGACCGCTACACCAAGAAGGCATGCTGCGAAGGCGGCAGAAATACCTTATAACTTAATAGGTAAATAAAAGGCTAACGCATTCAGCCCTCAAGCTATGAAATTCCCACGGGGAGAGGGAGGAATTCTGCCCTGGTTCAGAACCCTTGATCTAAATTAATATCGAAGTTCTTTGAAACAGAAAGTTAAGTGCCAATAACTTCTTAATAATAAGTTATGTTCGGCTGAGTTATTAAAAATTTCTAGTACTCCTTTTTTATTAATAGCTTCTTTATTTATTTAGTATCTTCAGTCATAGGATAGATCAAATAGATAATAATAGATATATTAGATAGATCTTAATAGATTTTATTTTCTGTTATGAGTACTTTCTTAAAATTTTCCCGGGCTGAGCCAAAAATATGTCAGCTTGAGCAAAATATATTACAATAAGCCTACACATCTATATATCTGAATACCAATGTATTTGAAATGAGAAATAAAACGTGCTTGCATTTTTTACTGTTTCCTGTAATTACTTAGAGAAATGCTTAGAAAACTGAAATTATTTAGGGAGTAGAGCTCGAATGTGCAGTTCAATAAGAATAATTTCAGTTCTCGAAAGATTCATTAATCACTTATTGGTAACATAAATTGTTCATTATTCACTGCATATCTATTAAGTCAATCAAATACTACACCAAAAAAATGTCTAATTATTGAATTGTAATGTGTTCTGATGTGCAAAAACATAATTACATTTTTTTGGAATTTGCATTCTTCTGTCTACCAGTATTACTTATGTTAGCATAATATAGCTCTATTTAATTTTAATTAAATACTGTAAATGATTTTGATTCTGGATTTCTTATTGCATAAACTTGTGCAGCAATGTAGAAGTAGGCCAGATATGATCTACGAGACGAAGCTAACTACGCGATATGTACATTATTGATTGTAGATATTCTTCCATGGTTTGGGAGAAAAGGCAAGAATTACATCCTGCTAAATAAAAAACTAGTAGATGTCAATTATTATTCAACTTTTCCAGATTTAGATTACTAGTCGAGAACTTATCGTACAGAAGTGTTCGAAAACCATCTTTTAAGAATAATGTCCTATTGGATGGCTTTCCTGGGAAAACTGGTGCATATTAAAATTACTTATTCAGAAAACTATCAGCCTCATTTACAAGACAATCCGTGTTTTTCAGAAGCTGAGAGTGAAATTTAAAGCTTCTTTCCCCTCTCTGTCTCTCAGCCTTAAAAATCACTAAGCACTGAAAGTCCGACCCGGATTCGATCCCAAGTGGATAGGCTGACTGCAGGGTTAGTTTCATAATTTCCTCTACGTGCAGTGTAAATAAGAGCTGGTAATCCTTAAAAATTTTACACGAAGGCATCTCCCTTCTCTTAGACAGATAGCCCTCGTGTACTTTCCCATATTCAAACAACATAGTTGAATTTGGAGTGAATTAGTTGCGCTTAGTGCTTTATTTGCTTATCCACTAGTGGCACAATATTTTGTATCAAAAATTTGCATACCTATTTATTTGTAAATCTGAAATTTATTTGATTGAGAAATGGGCTTAGAACTAAACCCATAATGTCATTTGAACACATCACAAATATTAACATTGTATGTGAATATAAAACCTGAGCAATGCTATATTAAAAGAGAGGTAAAGAAAAGGTTGACTTGACTATGATGGAGATATAGTTATATCTTTGAAAGTGAACACTGAACTCCTTTTATGTCATCCATAATTCTATTTAAAGGATCTACTGGGAAATCTAAGGTAATGAGTTTACACATGAGTCAAATGAGAGTTAAAAGCATTTATGTTTAGAAATTTAATTAGTTTCCTCTGATAAAGACAATAGAATGGTTTCCTTATCGATTTCAGCCATTGTATGAATTTCATATAAAATGCTGCGATAGAAGGTGTATTGTTCTAATTTTTTTAATGCAGAATGCCGTAGAAATAGTAAAAAAAACTGGGGTAAAAACAAAATTATTATGCTTAATATATCCCAAAATATAATGATTAGTTAATGAATTTAACTACTTTTTCTGCATGGGAAGGAAGAGACTACGATCAGAAAATTAAGCAAGTACTTCAAATTAATAAGTGTGTGATTTAATTTCCTGTTTACGAATTGAGTGGTAAATGCTATGCCGCTAATTTTCAAAAGCGTATCTTGCTTTAGTAAACGCATTACAAAAACAAGATTGAATTCGTCAATGCAAAATTTATAGGTTTTGCTGGATGATATTCCACAGGCACACGTTTTTTGACCTCTATTCTCACTTTTCGTCTGTATCAGGTTTTCGTACGTTGCCACGAAATGTTATCGCCATGTATTATTTTATAAGAAATAATATAGATAATATAAAAATATGTATGGCAATACTTAACACTGTATTGGGAATTTGAAAGATATGTTGTGTTTAAATATTATATGATTTTGCTCTTGAATTTTATGTGGCATAAGTGCTACGTTGTTTAACAAACAAAGTAAAAAAGACGAAACGTTAATAATAAAAAGACAAAAAAAGTGTTAAAGTCATCTTATGAAGAAATGGAAAAAATTAATGGCAACGCTTAAAAGTGTATCCGGAATTCTAAATATATGCCGCTTTTATAGTTTTGTGATTTTACTGTTAACTTTTATGTAATGTAAGTGTGAAGAAAGATACAAAAGGGGCAAAAAAAAGTTAAGGAGACAACAAAAAGATTGTGTACAAGTCACATCTTTTTGAGAAAACTGAACAGTGATAGAAAAGCCCGAAAATAAGATAGAAAAATGTATGACAGCTCTTAACATTCCATCGGGAATTGTAAGCTGTTTTTAAAAATTTTGTGAATTTTATGCGGCATAAGTTAGCGAAGCGAAAGTCGTTGTTAAATAAAAGAGTTAAAAAGACAAAAAAAGTCTGAAAGCTTTCAGATTTTGCATTACGTCCAAAGGAAACGGAATAACGGTTAAAGCGGAATAACAATGAAATTAAAAGTGCAATTAAATTATTATTCAGAACTTCGGTGAGAATGAAAACGAAAACGTAAGAACAATTTTTGTTCGAAAAGGAAATGATTTTATTTCTGTCTCGATATCGATAAACACTCACTTCCAAAAGTTAAGCACGAAGATGTAAAATGCAAAAAAATCAACAAGTATTGCTTTGATTGACAAAAAATTCGGCAGGAAAGTAGCATATATATTTTTGCATAAAACAAAATCAATAATTATTTACAGAAATGAAAACAAGATTAATTTTTTGTAAGTTATCAGATAATGACAAACGGGACACTTAAACAGAATTATGTATAAAGTTAAAATAAACAGCATAAAATGAAAAAAAGGACATTAGTAGGGTATGTGATCCCCCCTCATCTGTATACAAAGTTTACACCTTGTGACCATGCTTTCAATTAGGTGGTCAACCATCCCAGAGTTAAGCAATTGCCATTCTTACTGTAGAGCAGTTTCCAGCTCAATGAGAGTGGCTGGAGGTGGGAAACATGAAGATACAGCACGACCGAGAGCATCCCAAAGATTTTCAATGGGATTAAGGTCGGGCGAATATGCTGGCCATGCGCTACGCGCAATCCCTTCACTCTCCAGATAGTCATCGACGATGTCAGCTCTATGGGAACGTGCGTTATCGTCCATTAAAACAAAAGTAGGGCCAACTGCTGCAGCGTGCAATCTCACAATGGGTTCTAGGACTTTATCTCGATACCGGACAGCCGTCAAAGAACCCCGTTTAAAGATGTGCAGGTCGGTGCGGTATCCTAATGAAATCCGTAACCACACCATAATGCTTCCGCCTCGGAATGAGTGATGTTCGGTGATGTTTCGGGACTGATTGCGTGTTCGTTGTTCACGCCATATTCTAATACGCTTATCATCTGGCTCCAGAGCAAATCTTGACTCATCAGTAAACATGACATTGCCCCAGTCAGACACATTCCAACTGACATGTTCCCAGCACCACTGTAATCGTGCCCCTCTTGATTGGACGGATAGAGAAACACAAACTCAAGGTACCCGGACGTACAGTACACTCATACGTAATCTTTGGCATACAGTAGCTGCAGATATCGCCTTACCAATGGACGCTGTAACCTTAGATGTCACAAGTGTAGAGGTAGCTCTGCGATTTCGCTTTACTGCAGTCGCAATATATCGATCTTCCGCGGGGGTTGTAACCCTTGGGCGACTGGCTACGGGCCTTCGGACAACTGTCTGTGTGGTTTGGAATTGGTTCCATAAACGTGAAATTACAGAATGATGAACGCCTAAGAAAAGAGCAACATCTGTAATCGACTGTCCTGCTTCAATGCGGCCACAGCACGCCAGCGCTCAGAATCTTCCATTCGCCTTCTGGAAGTAATAGAAACGTGTGTATCTTCAAAACAAATTGTACGAAAGTTTTAAACACCTTCTATTAGCACTTACAATCAACTTCTGTAACCCTTCATAAAGCTGGCTTCTTATAAGACTGCCTTTTTTGCATATTTCTTGACATGAAAGCGCGATTGGCTGTAACCTAACATATTTGCATACTTCCATCTACCTCTGCAGCTAATTGCATCCTCTTCAACTCTGATTGGCTTCCGGAAATTAGCATTTTCCTCTCCGTGCTTAACTTTTGGAAGTGAGTGTATTTGCAGCCTAAATTTTCAAAAAAAATCAATTTTTTTATAAGAAGTTCCCGAAATATAACTTACCCAATTAATATTCCCGAATTTTGTATTGGCTCAATATTTTTCCTTTTAATAAAATTCATAATTTGTTTAAGACTCTCACACCAAATAACAAAGGCACTTATAGCTTTCGTGAGAACGATAAAATGACATAAATTTCATATATCGAATGAAGAACATAAATATTGTTAGAAAAGGGAAATAATTACTACTAATAACAATTAAACTCTCAACCAGTTTTTTTATTTTTTATTTCCCCAAAGGGGGTAATTGTTTTCACTATTTCGGGCTACAAATAAATATCTGAATTTTTTCCCTTATAGCGATTCCTAGGATCTTTCCTTCACTTCCTCATATTACAAATTGCATTGTTTATTAGCAATAAAACAAAGTCATACAACAACACACGTATTACGACCATCATATTGCGAAAGACCAAATCGGAAGAATGTGTAATTTAAATATTACGCTAAAAACGGGTACGCTATCCTCTAGCCGAAATGCATGCTTGACAGCGGCAAGGCAATCTGGCAATAGTATCGTTGATTGCTTGTTATGGCAGTAGCGCCCATTCCTGTAGTAATGCACGTTGGAGCTCGTGGACGGTGGTCGGCTGCGCACTGCGACCTGCTCCCCGCCATGTCAACATGTCCTACATATACTGTACGAGGTTCAGGTCCAATGATCTAGCAGGCCAACGCAGTGGAATGGTTTCACTCTCCAGATCTTCTTGTTCTAAGATGGCCGCAGGCCACGAAACACGGGCTTCGAGCCGGAACCGTATCCCAGACTAACAAGATATGTGAAACACTCCACAACCACTCGAGCTCTATGAGGCCGGACGTTATCGGCCATAAATGTAGCGTCGGTACCCACTGTAGCGATGAAAGGAAGTACAAGAGGGTGTAGAATTTCGTCGCGTATCGGACCGTTGTGACAAAACCACCAGAAATCACGCAAGGGTCGCTGCGGTCGTTCGTTGTTATCCCAGCCTATACAAGTTAGCCTCCTCCTCTGTAATGATATCTTTTGACGATGTCTGGTGCTCGATAATGCGTCCCTGACTCTCGCCGTATCACTGCCCTTCGGCAGTCGTTCTGGATGTTAATCCAGACTCATACTGTAAGAATTCTTGGCCCCACTGCTCTAGTCTCCACCTGCAATGTTCACGGGTCCACACAGACAAGTTCACAGACCTCTGACATACGATAAGGACAAAAGCACACAAACCACAGGTCCTCGGGCGTATAGCCCACATTCATGCAGTCGACACGACACAGTTTGGCGGAACATGGGCCATCCTCTAGTATCAGAAAGAAGCAGCGTCAACTACCTTGCTGTTATTGAGCTACAACGTCTTGCATATGGCAACAGGAAGCGACTGTCTGTGTTTGTAGTAATCCTTCAGCGTCTAGACGCACGTATTCTGCAAGTGTTTTCATTCCTTTGGTTTTCATGCCTTTTTTTTTTCACATATTCTGATTAATGTTTCAATCTAAATCATGGAAGAATTCCATTTTTTGTGAAACCGATACTTAGAAAAAATACTCTAAATGAAGTTTATTCCTATTTTTTAATGTATTATACTAGTTTTTAATAACTTTTTTTCAAAACTGCTTGATTTTTTTCGAATACTGTACGTCAACTATTCTTAAAGTCTGACTCTGGAAAATTTAGGGTTTATAATATGTGATATTTTCTCACTTTATTGAACAAAATTCCTTCGCCTCTTTAATAATACCAGTTAGGCAATTTTCTACAACGTTTCCTTAATTCTACATTCAAGGAATTTTTCTTAACTCTGATGCAATAGTTTTTCTTTAATTTGTTATTTTCTTTCACTTCTTCTTTGGAACATTACCGAAGAAGGTTAAGGTCATCTTTTCTAGAAATAGTTTTTTTTTATCATGCGAAGTTTTTTTTAAAGTTTATGATGCTATGTCGTTAATACTAAATAAATGGTAGATTTTATACAGCCGGCATATTGTCAATAACTTTATTTTTTGACACTTGTGTAATCCTAGAAAAATGATAACAATAGCATATGAAACAAATAAATTAATACACTCATCACACATCAACTTTTAATTTTTATTTGGAAAAAGTTAAAAAAATTATTTTTAAACGTATTGAAGGAAATCTTTTTTGAGATATCATTCTTTTCAGGAAACGTATTTTGTATCCAGAAAAATAAGAAAATATTTCTTGCAACCTGTGCAGCAAGCATTCTAGTTCAAAAAAACTACGCAGGTACATTTTGAATAATTACGCCTTTGTTTTATTATGTATGCATACGTCTCCACTTGGCGATAATTTATGAAGAAATAATATCATAATAAGTTTTATTTCTAGATATTTGCTATTGTTATTTTTAACAGTTTGTTATAAATATATACTGATGAGCCAAAACATTATCACCATTCCCACATTTTTCAATGAACTCGTCTGCATGTCGTGGAGGGCACGTGATTAAGTGGGAATGGTATTTAATTGCTGCTGGAGAAGGCAAGGAATCATTCTTGCACTTACTTTTGCGAGCGACGGTAAAAGCTGCTGATCTAAGCGAATTTGAGAGAGGGAAGATTGTAATGTTCCGAAGACTCGGAACGAGTATCTCTGAAACTGCACGACTAGTAGGTTGACTAGCAAAATTTGCCATTGTTAGTATTTATACAACGTCGAAAAGGACAGTGAAACCAACAATAGACGTCAAGGTGTTGCACGTCCACGCGTCATCAAAGTAAAAGGACATAGGAGACTGTCCCGCTATGTACAGCAAAATCGGCGCCAGAGAGTGGCTCAGCAGACAGCCCAATACAGTGTAGGTCCAAGTGCAAGTGTTTCGGTAAACACAGTTCAGCGGACACTGTGCATATCGGGCTGAGCAGCAGACGTCCCACTCGTGTACCTTTGTTGGCCAAGCGTCGTTGTCAACTACGCCTACAGTGGGCCCGGGAACATCGAGACTGGACTATGGATAAGTGGAAGACAGTTGCCTGGTCGGATGAATTACGATTTCTGATTGATCACGTCTATGATCATCGTGTCAGGGTACGCCGTCGTCCAGGCGAAAAGTTGCTCTCTCCCTAAACAGCAAGTCATACACAGGCTGATGGTGGGAGTATTATGCTTTGAGGGACGTTCTCATGGGCCGCTGTGGGACCCTTAGTTGTGGTAAAATAGACCATGAGAACTGCAAACTATCTCAACATAATTGCCGATTAGTTACACCCTTATATGGCGCCTGCCTTTCCAACTGGAAATGGAGTCTTCCAGCAGGACAACTACCCGTGTCATAAGGCTCGAATTGTGTTTTAGTGGTTCGAGGAGCATAAGGACGAATTCCAATTAATGTCCTGGCCACCTAACTCGCCGGATATTAACCCGATAGAGCACATTTGGGATGTCAGATGTTACGGACCAGCAGCTCAGAGCTCAAACACCACCATGACGGAGCATCTCGACTTTGCATGACCGCTGCTTAGACATTTGGTACAACCTGTGTTAGTCATCTAGCACGACCTTGTGGCATCCATGCCAAGACTAATTGCAGCTGTTTTGCAGGCCAAATGTCGAGCAACGCAATATTGAGTATGACTCTTCAGTATGTGGTTTTATGTTCTATATCTTGATCAGTTAATTCTTAAACTAGCAATCTAATCGTAATTCTTGAGCTTAAAATTATTTTTAATATTACAGTGTAATGAACATTAAGAAGATTAAATTGCAATTTTTTTAAAGTTTATGATTTTTATGTTTTAAAAATTTGTAAATGCAACTTTTTTTAACTTTTCAAAAATTTTACTTACATTTTTTGTAGTGCTAGGGTGTAATCTGAAAATTTCAGTTTGCAATTTATTTTCTATTATTCTTAAAACTTTTTTATTTTTTTACTCTGGGAATTACTGTTTTCTTTCTGAAAGTGACTCTCAGATCCACAGAAACTTTCCCATATCCTTTCAAGAAACGGGTTTGACTTTTGATTCAACCTGAAGAGGATCAAGAAGCGAAAAAAAGATGCATTAGTTGATAACTATTATCAACATGTAAAGTTCCAGCAAGGTCAGCTTGCGTCTATTTGTTTCTCGATCACGTACTCCCTGAACCTGTCTCCTCAGACAGGTTGCATCAAGACCAGTGAACTCCTTTCAATCCGAAGAAGATAATGTAGTCTTCGTTTTCTGCATCACCTTAATTTAAGCTTAGAGTTTTCGATCAGAAAAAAAAATCACTCATCTCTTGCCAATTAAATTCGTTGCAAACTGGAACGAAAGTCTGTTAATCAGAAACTTTGTTACAGAATTTCTCTTAAATTTATAAACAAAATGAGAGGGGATTATATTTTAAATTAACATTTAATCAATTAATCGCAGTGCAAATACTGCGTTCATTTTAAGGGATGAATAAGGAAAACAAATACACATTTGAAATTAAATTAATAGTAGACATAGTGTTTATAATAGTTATTATGAGGCTTTATTTTTGCAACTGTTGTTAGTAGCGATATGCTTCCAGGACGCCCCATGACTTCCTTCTATGGTCTATTAAATTATACGCATTTTTTGCTGCATTTAATTTAAATTTATTTCCTCGAATTTCATTAGAGATGTGTTTCTCAATCTATTAATTCAGTTCTCGCTACGCGGCAAAGCAAAAATACACTCATGCCCATAAATTAAGGATAATTCGAAGTCACGCGGAAATCGAACTCTAAAATAAATATATCACCTGTAAAATCACTACACACATCTTCAAGAATCATATGCAAATTTCAGGAAGTAACCAAATGATACCGATGGTACGTCACAATGACGAGAGTGTAAGAGAGTGCTATACAAAGAATACAGGCAAAAAAGTAAAATTGTTCGCAGGCGCTTTATAAGCCTTTCAGTGCCATAACCGAATTGTTATGACACAAAGGACGCATTTGGATGATTTTTTACGTGGTAGAATTATCGGCCGTCTGGAATGTGGGCGTACCCAACTGGAAGTCTCAGACGAACTTCGAATTGCCCAGAGTGTCATCTCCAGGCTTTGGCAACGATTCCAAGATGATGGTAATGTGAGTAGGCGTTACAGCACAGGTCGCCCCAGAGTTACAACGCCGAATGAGGACCGGTATTGGGCAGTTACTGCCAAAAGAAACAGGCGGAGCACAGCCTCAGACCTCTCTCGTCAGCTCCCTTCAGCCACTGGTACGACAATTTCAAGGCAGACCGTATACAGAAGCTGAAGGCAGATTGGTCTATATGCTCGTAGACCTGTCAGATGCGTTCCACTTACTGCAACTCACTGCCGCCTGCGGTTAGCCTGGAGTAGAGAGCATGCATTGCGGACACCGCAACAGTGGGCTTGTGTGATGTTTTCCGACGAGTCCAGGTTTAGTTTGCAGTCTGATTCTCGCCGGACTTTCATATGGAGAGCTCCAGGTACTCGTTACCACCAAGAAAATATCATTGAACAACACCGTTACGGTGGTGCAGGAGTGCTCGTTTGGGGTAAAATTATTCTTAGTTCCAGAACTGACCTGCATGTTCAAATTGGAACCATGACGAGCCAAATCTATCGGGACGTCATTCTGGAACAACATGTACGTTTGTTTCGGGGCGCCATGGGCGACCAATTTTTGTTTATGGATGACAACGCCCGTCCTCACCGTGCAAACATCGTAAGCGAATGCCTTCAATCGGAGGATATCACCCGTATGGACTGGCCAGCATTCTCACCGGACTTGAATCCAGTAAAACACGTGTGGGACATGCTTGGCCGTCGAGTTGCAGCCCGTCAACCTTCTCCTACATGTCTACCGGAACTTCGGAGAGTTTTGCTTTTTGTGTGGTGTAATATCGCGCAAGATCAGATCGATAATTTGATACTCAGCATGCCTAGGCGTTGTACGGACTGTATTGCATCGTCTGGGAGACATACAATGTATTAACAATCATACCGACCATGTAATATTGGTTTTTTGTAAATAGGTGTTTTTTGTAATTTGCTCCAGGGAGAAAAAATCGCTAATTTTTTTAATAATATGAAACATATAGCATCTTTTTCTGCTCTTTACCTTTTGTTTAATAAATAAGCTTTACAAATAAGTCAAATTTGTTTTGCTTCTAACTCTTCCTTTGCCTGATTTTGCATTATCCTTAATTTATGGACATGAGTGTACATAAAAACTCAAATCATCTTCATTAAAGATTGTAAAATGCTAAAAACATAAAACACCGAACACAGTTAAAACAGATAAAAACAAAATTTTCTATTAAAATTAAAATTTCTACTCAGAAACAAGCAACTCGACCAAGGGGAAAGAAGACAAAATTTTTAGTGCTTAAAATTGAAAACTACATTTTGTTCCCCCTCGGCAAAAACATACTAAAGTTGGTGCACCAACTGACTTAATTAACTCTACTAAGAGCTTCAAATGCAAACAAATGACGGTCTCGTTAGGATTAACACAACTTGAACTTTTAAATTCTAGATAATTCTACAACTATTGTATGCAGATTATCTAAAGCCATAAAACCTTAACCGGAACATAAGAAAAACATAATTCAACCATTTTAAAGCAAAAAGTGCCCAATTTAAAAACAATAAAAACTGAGCTCACCAAGTCAGTAGCAAAGTGGGAATATATATACATATATATATATATATATATATGTTTAGCGCTGCAAAACAAAAAATGCGAGTGCACAACTACATGTTCTCAGAGATCCATACACAGAATTTCCGCATTCTACAAGGGAGATACATACATACGTACGTAGGCATGTATGTATCGTGCCTTTATGACACGTATGTATGTTTATTAAATATCATGTTTTTCGCACTTAAACCATAAAATTCAATTCAACAGCAATATCGCAAAATAATATTAAAATGAGCATATCTTTAGAATTTCCGATACACAGCATTTTCGTACAGTGTTGCCATTCCTTGCTTTGTCCCTTTAATGTCTGACAAATTATGAAATGTATAATAAAACGAAATCCAAATTGCAAATTAGTGCTTCCAGTTGCCCATATTCGGGGAGGATCAACGTCATGCAAAATGTGATGTCTCTAGTTACCGTTGTTTTTATCACAATGCGAGAAACTTTCATGCAGATTACTCATTATTTAGTTTCTTTCAATATAATACAGGGCTGTAATATTTGTGGGAACAGTTTGAAAAGTCAATCAACGCAAAATACCAAAACGAAATTAATAGCCCTTCTGAGCTAACGCCCTTTGCGCTAAACGGAAAAAAAACGTAGTGTCAATAGGAGTGAGTCCAACAGCAGTTCGGTAAACTGAAACCTCAGCAAGAGCGCAAAATCTTTAACAAACCCTCTGGTGCGACATTAAAATCTGAGAACGTTTTTTGCGTGTGTGGTGTGTATATGTTCATAGATCTATCAAGTACATACGACACTTTTTTTTTTTTTTTTAATAATAATAATGCCTTCTATTACTATTTAAGCCAGTGTTCTTGAATTTTGTAGGAATAAAAAAAAACTCCTTTCTCTCCTTTTGATTAAAATTTCTCTTGGTTAATACAAGCTTTATGCATGAAAATATCAAAGTGGATTTATGCATATCCAGTTTGACTTCAAGTGTAAAAATATTCTTCATTATTCATCTTAAATATTTGCATGAAACTTTAAAAGTGTTTTTTTTTCCAGTTTAAAAACTTTTCTTCATTATAATGCATGCATTTTCTCTTTTCCGTTTTCAAAAAACAAAATTGTGATTAAAACGTTACATGAAATAAATCTTCCTAGTTTCTGTCGTGTAAGAGCTATTCACCGTTAAATTTTCAATTGTTATATAATCTCGGAAATATGTAGAAAAAGATGTTCGGGAAAAAAGATGTATGTTTTTTTATTTAAAAAGAAGTAAATATTTTTCTTTAAAAGTAACCACGTGTTTTCTTCCAGAAAAAATAGTAATTATTCAGGCAATTAAGGAAATATTTAAGTCATAAACAAGCTTTACTTTTTCTTTCACAGTACTTTAATATATATGCATATATATAAAGTTTATGTTAAGACCACTCAGAGCAAACCAGTGGTCCAGGGCTTTAAAACTATTGTCGGTTATAGATTCTGCTCTTAAGGTACGAAGTTCGTGGCGATTTTCATTTTGGTTTCCTATATTTATGGCATAAACTTAAGAAGACCTGGGTGCCGCCTCGATGAGATAGCGGTTATTGAAACTGACTACCATGCCGAAGAGTCCGGATTCGAATCCTGGAGAAGGCATAAAAATTTGTAAATGTATAGTGTGTGTGCGGCATGGAGGCTCTCAAATTATACAATTGGTCTAAGTTCTCTTGAGTGGTTTGATAGCAAGGGAAAAGAGATGGGATCCCTTCTCCGGAACGCTCTCCTTCAAATTTGAGGCGGAATTACGCAAAGTCATACTGTCACCTACATTGTGCTCAAGGCTACACTTTGCCAAAGACAGACGCAATCTTGTCGCAAACAAATACTCTTTGGCTTACCCTGATTAGATCAGATAAGTGAAATTAGAATAGCAAAAGACCTTCGCAAAAAGTCTTCCTTCAAGGTAAAGAAGTATGTGTTTATCATAACCAAGTTATGACTTAAACGTTAGTGAAAGAATTCTAACGTATTTCCAAGGGCTAAAATCCTTGGAATCTTTTTATTATACTCATTTGCTGCAAGTTCTTATTTTATACTGCAAAAGGTGAATGTGTGTGCTGCGGACGCAATCAGCTGATCAGTGTTGACGTTTACAATAATAAGTGTTGTCATACTTTTTTTTTTATATTCGCTGTGCTATTTATATTTGATATGTAAATTGATGAAAGTATCCCAATGATTTGTTTCAGATATCTTCAGTTGTTAAAATTGTCACTGCTTGGAGTTGCAGAAAAGCTTCCACATTTGGGCTTATTTTGTTTATTTTTCTGGCATTGTTTACTTCGTTTTGAATCTGTGGATAACAAGGATTTGTAAACCAATTTGAAATGAAATCCTAAAATTTTAAAGTGTTATTTTGGAAAACAGGTAAGATGTTATATTTATATATTTAAAACTGTGAATTTTACAGTTTCTATAATACGCTCCATAGGATATTACAAGCCTTTTTATCATGATCTAATTTTATGATTTGCATGCTGCGAGCTCTTTTGATGTTAGTTTTAAGATATTATGAGATGAATGAATTTTAAGGCAAGATATGCCTGCTTTAGTTACTGTTTATTTTAGTTATTGTTCAACACATTATCACTGACTTTAGAATCTAGATCAAAAAGATTCAGAAAAGCGAAAGAAGAAAGCTGAGATAGCGAAGAAAGAAGGTTAAATACAGAAATGTGTGCATGGTGTGGGACGTGTAGCTGCAGATATTATTCGTGTAGTCGTAGAACTTTGCTAGCGATATTTCAAAAATAGTAATACGTAATTTCTTATTTAGTAAAAATAAATCACTTAAAAAGAGAACTTCAATAATATATTTTATTTTAAATGTTTTGGTTCTTCTTTTTCTCCCTCATTATAAAATACTCAATTTACTTTTTTACAATTCTGAAAAAATTACTATAACCGCCACACAAACAGAAATTACAAAAAATACTACAAATGTAAACAAAAGATCATGTTTAAAAATATGCTGGCTCACCAACGGCCGAGCGGTAAAGACGCTGAACACTGGTAGTTCGGTCCGAGGTTCGAATCCCGCGAACGGGCTGGCTGCATGGGCGTTTTCGTGGTTTTCCCCATGTGTAACGTGTATACGAGCCAGTTTCCCTTAGACAGTCCTCCACGAAGGCATCCCTCCCTTTAGGCAGATAGCCCTCGTGTGCTTTGCCATAATTGAATAACCTAACCTAACCTAAAAATATGCTTATAAATCAAAGTAAATTGAAATTTTTATTTCAAACCACTACAGTGTTCACATCAAAGTTAACGCTGACAAGTAATATTTTCGAAGATGAGAGTGCTCAAAAACACTTTAAGAGAAATCATTGAACAGTAAAAAATATTTAGATTTATCCGCGCGCTGCACAAGATTACATCGATGTTAATACATCAAATAAATTATTCGAGACAGATTTTTGGGAATTGAAAACAAGCATGAACGTTGAACAAGGTATAGGTACGTTTGTTGTTAATTTAAAGCATTATTTGATTCGTTAAATAACTAGGAGCTTACTGTTGCTCAATAAATGGTATACATCAGTGATTCCCAAACTTTTTCGAGTCGCGGCGCCCTTTTTCAATTGAAAATGTTACATGGCGCCCTTAAAAGTTTGAATAACCGTAAGTAAGAGATAAATATCAATGAAACTCGTGTATCTTCATTATTTAAATTTACGAGGCACGTCCAGAAAGTAAGTTCCGTTTCAATTTATCTCCGCTGCAGCTCTGCGATCGCAGTTCCGCACATGCGCAGTAAACGCTCTGTATCAAGGAGAAGAAACGCGTACCATTTGGAAATAGCTGTCAGTCACGTACGCTTTGTTGTGCTTGTTTACAATGTCGGTGTTGATTGAAAATCCCGCCGCTTGTGAAATCAGATCTGTGATTCGTTTTCTGAATGCGAGGAAAGTGAAACCTAGTGTAATTTATCGGCAAATTTGCGATGTTTACGGACCAAAAGCGATGAGTGATTCGATGGTGAGAAGATGCGTCCGAAAGTTCAATGACGGACGTAGTGATGTGCACGATGAAGAACGAAGTGGGCGTTCATCTTTGGTTACAGAAGAACTGGTTCACGCGATTGATGACAAGATCCATGAAAACCGAAGGTTTACAATTAGTGCTCTCGCTATGGAATTTCCCCAAATTTCCCGATCACTAATGCATGAAATTGTTACCGAAAAACTGAAATTTCGTAAACTTTGCTCACGTTGGGTACCAAAGATTCTTACTGAGCAACACAAAACAAAACGGATGGATAGTGCACTTCAGTTTTTGACCCGTTAGGCTGAAAGCAGCGAAGAATTTCTAGGAGATGAAACTTGGGTTTCTTACGACACCCCTGAAAGTAAGCGGCAATCAATGGAATGGAGGCACACTTCATCCTCAGCAAAGGTTAAGCCGAAGCAAATCTTGACACCTCGAAAAATGATGTGCACAGTGTTCTGGGACTGGAAAGGCATCTTACTCATTGATTTCTTACCGCGTGGTCAAACAATCAGAGCAGATTCTTATTGCGAGACACATCGGAAATTGCGCCGCGCAATACAGAATAAGCGCCGAGGATTGCTGTCAAAAGGTGTTGTTTTTCTTCACGACAACGCACGACCACAATGTGCAAATGTGACGAAAAACCTCCTACAGGGATTTGGCTGGGACGTGTTTGACCATCCTCCATACAGCCCTGACCTCGCTCCTAGCGACTTTCATCTGTTCTTACATCTTAAGTCTGTCTTTGGCGGTCAACACTTTAACAATGACGACGAGCTGAAAGAAACCGTTTCCAACTGGTTGAAGACACAGGCGGCAAATTTCTATGAAGAAGGTATACAAAAACTTGTGCCACGCTATGACAAATGCCTGCAATATTTCGGCAGTTATGTGGAAAAGTAGTTTAAGAGTTGTTGAATTTTGTGCAATAAATAACTTTTCTGTAGCTGTACACAATTTACTTTTATTACCAAACGGAACTTACTTTCTGGACGTACATTGTATTTACTCTGTTAACATTAAATTAATAATTAATGTGATAGATAAGCCTGTAAATCACTGGTCACTTTCTCAAATCTGGCAATTAAACTGAACACGGCTACTTTCATTCCCTTTTCCACTTTTATTTTTGCTCTAAACTTGCTTTTTACTACATCGACGCCGAAAACACAGCTTCGCACAAATACGATATCGAAAATGGAATTAAAATCTCCTCAGTATTATCACTGAGAAGGACATATTCAGCTTTTATTGAAATCCAAAATTTTGTCAGTTCTATGTTGCCAAATTTTGCTTTCAAATTGTTGTTGCAAAATAACTCGATAAGTTTCTTTTCTTCCGCAGAAATAAATTCAGGTGGAGTACTAGTGTTAAATGGATCTTGAATCCATGCAAACCTATTGAAATTTTCATTTGAAAGTATTTCTCAAACCAGATAATTAGCTATGCTAAATGCTTTTCAAACGCGATTTTAATAGCTTCAGAAAGATCAAGTTCATTTGATATCAAAAATTGCTTCAATATTAAAAAACTATCTTTTCCTGCATCTTCATTCAGTTTTCTTCTCTATACTTGGAGTTGTTTAATTAAAGCTGAAATTTCTTTCCGTTAACTTCAAAAGGTACATGTTTTGTTTCTCTGTAAAGGGAGGTTAAGTAAATTTAGCCTATCAAAAATTTCACATAAATATGCCAAACTTATAAAAAACGACATCAACAAAATATCATGCATCTTGGTATCATACACGAGTTTAATTTTATTTATTTATTTTTATCGCTCACTTACGATTATTTAAACTTTTAAGGACGCCATGTAAAATTTTCAATTGAAATATGGCGCCGCGACTCGGAAAACCTTTGAAATCACTGACCTATACCATTTATTGAACAACAGTAAGCCCCCACTTCTGTAACGAATTAAATAAGGCTTTAAATTAGCAACTAATGTACATATGCCCTATTCAACGTTCAGGCTTGTGTTCAATCCTCAATCGTCTGTATCCCTTGGTATCCTTCCTTATTTTCCTTAAGAAAAATAAAAGTCTCTTGCCGAAATTCAAAGGTACATGATAAAACCTTGCCACGAGAAAGCCATTATGCACAGTACAGCAAAGACAAGTTTTCAGCTCACATATCCTCACGCAGTTTTTTAGAAAACCTTATTTTCAATAGACGAGATATTACAACTTTTATTGCTTTCACTATACACTCTAACACCTGTTTCAGTTCAAAACTCAGAATTTTTGAAGCAAACGGTTCTCTATGAATAATGGAATGGGTCTACTGTGCCACTTAGTGATTAGCTTCGAATTAAGTGCCTGTAATCCTCAATAGCAAGCAGACATGGAGCGAGCTCTATCATTACAGACACCAACGCACTTAAGCCTATTCAAATGATTTTCGGATCTGAATGTATTTCCAACAGATTCTGAAAGGATGTCATTCATATTTCAAATACATACATCTCCTGCTGTGGTGTTTCAGAGGGCAGGTCATAGGGCAACTTCCTGGGGCCTATACTCCTCAACTGATATGTGAAAGGCATACCACAAACACCAACATCACTCTATCTCACTGAACTCACTCTAGCTTGCTGATGGTACTGCAATCCTGTCACAAAATGCTTTTCTTCATCCAGCATTGTAAGCACTTCAAAATTATATTCAAGTATTTGAGACCTGGAAAACAGAAACTAATGTAGGCAAATCTCCAAAGACTACCTTCACCAAGAAAAAGAAAATCATTGGCAATTCTTTACGTGTATGAAACCCCATTGCCTTGGGCTAGACAAGTCACTTATCTGGAGGTGATCTTGGACATAATCTTTCATAATCTTCACATCTATTGTCTATTATGCAGAAGTTCCTGGCATGTAAAGCTAAACTCTACCCCTTAACTGCAAGGAATACCATTTTAACTACTGATAACAAGTTCCTAATAGAAAGCCCTCTTGCGTCCGGAAATAGTTACAAATGGGTCACAACTGCAACTTGAGATCAATATCTGGCTACCCATGTATTCAAGTACTCAAGCGTTTTTTTTCTGAAATTTCAGGGTGCTGCTAGTCCTAGATAGTGGAAGGTGTGGGACTTTAGGTGTCCCCTGTCATCTGCAACTACAACTTTAATATCTAAATGCATCACAATTTAGTTTCAATTCATAGTATTCCAGTTTTACTAAGCTTGTCGTATTTTACGAGCCTGTGCGTGAAGGGGTTTTCCTGTGTTATAGTTCAGTCTAGCTGTACCTGCATAAACTACAGCTAATAGTATTTTGCAAATACTATGTCTTATTATCTGTAGCATGTCACACAACAGTATTGAACTGCTCTGCTTATGTATATTTTACGTTCGCATATTAGATTTGTGTTTTTATAAGTGTTTAATATACTTTATATGAGGGCTTCAACAATTCCATTCCTTTAAATGCGTGTCAAGTGTCCAAACAGGATTTATGTGATTATATATGTTTTATATATCTGTAAGTGTTGATGCATATATATATATATATATATATATATATATATATTTTTTTTTTATATATATATATTGTTGTATTCTTACGGGTTCGTAGATTTGGAGTGATTAACGGCAACACTTGATGAAGAATGAAAACATAATTTATTAGCCAGTATTACTCAGGACAGCTTCAAAAACACGTTTACAGTCGTCGAAAAATATGATGAGTACGCTGAAACGATCAGCGACACAGCCTTTGGGCTATCAGGCTATAACGGCAGAGACAGCTTCACGGCAAGGCACCAGAGTACATCTCCCGACTCGGTTCTGCCGTTCTCGGAACTCTACGTACTCTCGAGACTCCAGCCATCAGGCTATCAGGCTATAACGGGGAAGACAGTTTCACAGCAAAGCTTCACAGCAGAGGACGACTCCCAACTCTGTTCGGTCGTTCTCGGAACTCAATGTACCCTCGAGACTCTCCACGCTACAACTCGCGGTGCACTCAACGATACACTCGATACACTCGCGATACTCTCAACGACCAACTCGACACTAGATTAACTCGCTGGTCGAGGCACTGACTGACTGACTGACTGACTACTACTCCGTGTGCAGGCAGGGTTTATGTAGCTTTTGGGCTGCCTTCGAGAAACTAGTCCAAACCGGTAAGATTTCGGTCTAGAAGTTTCTCCATCCGTCTATAGCATATCGCCAATTTTGTCGCCAGATGTGGGATTTCTAACCAAATATGGCAACCCTGCCTTCCCTTGCCATTTTCTGCCAACCCTTAACTCGCTTTGCGGGGAAGCTATCTTACTGCAGCTGGGGAATTCGTAACACTGCCCTCTCCAAAGGACTGCCCGTCCCTAGGATTGTACTGCACGTCCCGGGTAGTACAATTCTCTGTCAGAAGCTAAATTCGATACAAACAAAGCGTCATAAAAAAAACAAATAACAAAACTAAACAAACAAATATTTACACTATGTACACAAATTAACAAGTTATATACGCAAATTAACAGCATAATAATTTTAAATTATATAAATTAAAGTTCAGAATGAATTTCAATTTGAGGCTTTTCATTAAGTTATAACCGGATCAAATACGCTTTCACTGCAGTTCTCAGGTGTATTTTTCTTTTGCACATCACAGTCTGAAGATTCAGTCCTTTCAGCCTTTTCATCCACAGGAAGATCTGAAACAGATTGTTCATCACTTTGTAGTTTATCCGCATCATGTGTACAGTTCACCTCGATGCTTTAAATAGTTCGTTACACCCCCCTTATTTACCTCTATCTCCTGAAAACCAGTTCCAAAGTTTGCATTAGAGTTATGAATAGAATCTAACAAGCAGAAGTATCCTGGATTAGAATCAAGTCCTTGTCTGCACAACCTGCATTATAGGCCGCACACAAAGTTTTTGAAGTGAGTGTATTTTCGTGCAATACTGGAACGCTCTGCTTAAGCTGTGCATGAGCTTCTCCCATCTCTGCATCACATGCGTTTTCAGATGGTTCCATACTTGCTGACTGTGATTTCGTAACTCCACTATCAGTTTTTATGAACTTAACAGTCACGTCTTCACTTTCTTCCACTTCTACTTCAGGCCCTTCAGAATAAAAAGCTTCCTTCCCGTCTTTTACTTCTTCATGTTTTCGTTCATTTCTTTAATTCCGTTAAATGTTTCATCCATCATTTCTTGATGTTTCTCAGACACTTCACCGGCTATGTCATTCATTTCTTCATCTTTTGATTCTTCAGACGCCACTTCTGTCATTTCCACGTGTTCTTTTATGACTTCTTCGGTAAGCTCCACTTTCATCTGTTCGAGTTGCTCTCGCAGCTTTTCTTGGCCGACTTTTATTTTTCTTGGCACGATTTTTTTCGATCACTAACTGTTCTTATCCAACTTTCATCTCAGCCCTCATCTCTTCATATCAGGCTTTTATTTTACCATATCCGGCTTTTATCCAATCACATCCGGCTTTTATCTCTTCTACTCCGGCTCTTACAGCTGCTAAGAAGTCCGTGAACTTTATTTCCTCCGTATTGCCTTTATCCTGTAGGCGGATCATTGGTATCCACTCGCAAACCCCACTCCTGACACCAGTTGTTGCTTTCTTACGGGTTCGTGAATTTGGAGTCACTTGATGAAGAATGAAAACACAATTTATTAGCCAGTATTACTCAGGGCAGCTCCAAAAACACGTTTACACTCGTCGAAAAACTATGATGAGTACGCTGAAATGATCAGCGACACAGCCTTCGGGCTATCAGATTATAACGGTGGAGACAGCTTCACGGCAAGGCACCAGAGTACATCTCCCGACTCGGTTCTGCCGTTCTCGGAACTCTACGTACTCTCGAGACTCCAGCCATCAGGCTATCAGGCTATAACGGGGAAGACAGCTTCACAGCAAAGCTTCACTGCAGAGGACAACTACGAACTCTGTTCGGTCGTTTTCGGAACTCAATGTACCCTTGAGACTCTCCACGCTACAACTCGCGGTGCAGTCAACGATACATTCGATACACTCGACGATGCCCTATCTAGACTCGCGATACTCTCAACGACCAACTCGACACTAGATTAACTCGCTGGTCGAGGCACTGACTGACTGACTGACTGACTGACTACTACTCCTTGTGCAGACAGGTTTTTATGTAGCTTTTGGGCTGCCTTCGAGAAAATTCTAGTCTAAACCGGTAAAAATTAGTTCTAAAAGGTTCTCTATCTCGTTTTGCCAATAATTGGCAATTTGCCAATTTTGTCGCCAGATGGGCTATTTCTGGCCAAATATAACAACCCTACCTTCCCTTGCCATTTTCTGGCAACCCTAAACCCGCTTTGCGGGGAAGCTATCTTACCGCGACTGGGAATTTCGCAACAATACCGCGACTGGGAATTTCGCAACAATATGTATAATTTCTGTTCAAATGTCACGTCAGTATCAAGTTGTCCTTCGAATCACCCGATGTAATTAAATTAACAGCCCTTGTTTGACAATGTAACCAAATAATATTTAAAATGAACTCCCGATGAGACGTCTCGTGGACTCAAGAGAAATGCTAGCTAGTGGCAGTAGATCTACAAACAGTAGTGGACGCAGGATAATACCTGTTTACCAATGTTAGCCACCGGTAGTTCCCGTGCTCTTTTAGCTGTTACCTGCCCTCGGAACGTCAGAAATAATAAAATTGACGAGAAACCGTGTATTACCTAGCTACGTGCCTATCATCATTCTATGGCATACAGTTTTCATCAAAGCCTTCAAAAAAATAACAATAGCCTTCCCCCAATATGTTAAGCTATACAAAAGTGTCGAAAGACTTATATAGCCGTTCTTAGTAACCTTGTGAGGATGACATGTCACTTATACAACTGTTTGACGTTTATTTTTTTATAATAATGTAGTTTCAGTTTTGCGTTCTGATCCCATTTACCTTATGTACTCATTTTTCTGCGTCATGCTATTTCTTGTTCAAGAGTTCCCTGTATATGTATGGTTTTATAACGAACCTGGGTGGATCTCTCTCGAATATTTGAATACTTGCCATGCTAATGAACTGTCATAATCTTGAACTAATTTTTAAATTTAATATTGTATATCTAAATCACTCAGACCTACGAATAATTATAAATTTTACAGTTTCAACTAAGGTTGATCGCCGTGTCCGAGTATGTGATTACACCATTTAGCCCTTATGTGTTGGCACGTTTTTTATGTAGCCTTTTTTACACTCGCAAAAATGTTTTAACAAGAAGAGTTAATAACACATCATGACGCTTGAAATCGAAGTTGATATCTCACATACTTTCCTTTTGACTAAATTTCTAATCTTCCGAATGAAAATGTTTATAAATTACTAAACTGAAAATTGAAATATTATAATAAACAGAAAATGTGAAATATACTAACGAAGCAAATTATAATCATCAGGAATGAAGTGCTTCGGATACACACACGTTCTTCAAGGAAATCGGTTTTCCAGTCCGTAGTTCTCTAATCCAGTTGTGATACTACTCTAATGCAATAGGCGGCGGTCCCCGAAGCAATTTTATGCGGCTCTCGAATACAGTTCAATTATGTATTTGTTGCAAATACGTTTTGTAAAGATCTTAAGATTTTAGTTATTTAAAATTTTAGTTTACATTACGTTGTTGTCGTTATTACTAATCTCACTTGTCTAACATAATCAGAAAAACCCACGAATAATTATCGTGGTAAGAAGTACAACATAGCGCCCGTCGTTGCTCAGAAACTTTAGCACTGTACAGGTGGACAGGTGACGGAGGACGAGGACGAGTGATGACTACCAGAGGTAAGCAGGCATGTGTCCAACGCCCTCCACTATCTAGTGGCAGTTCATTCAGATCTCATATTAATGAATGGGTTACCTTGCCATACAAAAGCGTTAGTTGCTTTACAGATAATTGTGGCTTACAGTGGTGGTTGATTGGCTATATTGATACAATATAATACATTAAGTACAAATATGACTCTTAAATGTGACGCATACGACATGTACAACGCATAAATAAATATAACACATAGATACAATTACAGATGCAGACACTGATACAATAAAATGCACATGAATGTAACACTGATACAATAAGATACACATAAATACAAATATGACATGTATAACACATAAATAAGTACAGCACTTGAATAAAACACATTAATTCAATTACAGACATTAGATGTAACTTGCCTAACATGAATGAATACAGCACAAGGTACATACTAGAACAGGAATGCAAAATGCTAAATACGAAATGCTTAATACTTGTTATATGCTAAGTGCTAAAAAGGTTGCGTTATTTACAGTATGAAACATGATACAACATTGTGCTCTTAGATGCAGACACGGTATAGTAATGTGCACTTATTGTCATAATTTACACAGAAATGCTCCAATGCATTTAATATGGAAAAAAACATAGATGCAGATACAGAGGTAGGGGGATAGACACTTGCGAAATGCGGTACGTACTATTAGATACCTTGGGTTACGTATCATATATTATAATTACTTTCGATATTTCTTATTACACTAAATACATATTATACATTTTATAAGTGGATACCTTACGATGCACATTGAGATTGCTTCGATATATAATTAAACACAAAATATATGGGAAACACAGTATGGAATACATGGGACTTTAAATACACTACATACAGTGTATATAAGTAATACTACTGTATTACTGTGCTTGCCGACTAAATCTGCACCATTATTGGGGCTGGCAGATGTCCTGGCCATAGGCTGCTATAATGTTAATGATTTTGTTATGCTGACTGCCGCTCTGTTTTGACAAGAAATTTGCGAAATGCTGCAAAATCTCCAGTAGGCAAAGGAATGTGATAGTTGGCCGTCAGAGGACAGTGAAAGATATAATGGTCTGTGGAACCTTCATCTCCGCATACACATTGTGTTGTTATGGATATGCCGTGGCGCTTGGGAATGGGCCATGTCCGGTTACATAATTTGCGAGCGGTGCTATGGCTTGAAGACATTGCGTGGAGACCTTTGGAAAGTGCTCTTAGGTTCGTCTATCCGTCACTCCTTGCTCTCATTCTGATTGCCATTTCTCAATGCCTTTTTTCTTTAGAAAGCCCTTTAGATAAGAGGCGAGTGCAGGTACTGCGATTGCCTTACGTTATTGCTTGTAGCTGCCTCTTTCGCGAGTTCATCTGCTGCCTCGTTACCTATATCTCCTGCATGGGATTTAACCCAGACTAACTCTAGGTGCATTTGAGGATTGTTTTGTGGAGTCCTTTGCAGATTCATGATGAGTGGTGAGGAAGGATTGTGATTCTCTATTGCATAGAGTGTGGAAGAGCTATCAGTGAACAGGGTTGCTCGTGCTATGTTGAAATCAATTAAGTAGTTAATTACAACCGTTATGGCCAATACCTCGGCCTGAAATATACTATTTTGTGTGTTCAGGGATCCTTTCCACTTTTGTACCACGTTGCCTTCAGTGAAATGAATAAATGCACTTCCCACTCCGTCGTCATAATTTGAACCGCCGGTGAAGATTTTGCTATACGACTGCCATGTTGTAGAGCTAGCACGTTGTTTAGAAATAATTGTGCATACCCCAAGTCCTTTACGAGCTGGGTGAGTAAGTAGAGGAGTTTCCTGGTTCTCGAATTGCACCGGGCTATGTGTGACATCCCCAAATGATGCCTCCTTTTTGAGGTGGATCAACTTCGTGTAAACGGACTCCAGTTCTGCCTTTATATGAAGAGGCAATATTCCTGCCAGCACCGTTGCCGAGTTGGAAGCTGTTGTTCGATAGGCTTTGCATAGGCTAAGGGCAAAGTAGAGAGTGGTTGGAGAGTGGTCAGTTGTTTTATCTTACGGCTGACCATTGGTTGGGCCCAGATGCCCACTGCATATAGGGCCATTTTTCCCCCTACAGTTAAGTACAGTATTTTCTGTATGTGCAGGTTTTGCTCCCAGTTTTTTTCCTGAAACTGACGGGCTTTCCTGGCTATGGCTGAGGTCTTATTGCGAAGTTCTTGAATATGGGAGATCCAAGTTAGGCCTTGGTCCCATACTAATCCTAGGTATTTGAGGCTTTTGACAATTTTAATATTGCTGCCGCTTAACTTGACGCATGGTCGTCTGGTGGGATTTGTACCCTTTTTTGGAACCACGAGAGCTGCAGACTTTTCAGTTGAGATTTTTAATTTGAGTGTTTTGCAGAGTTTAATTAATTGTGCACAGACATCTGACCCATTCTTCTCTAACTCCGCTCTCGTGCGACCTTTAACCAGTAGTGCCGCATCCTCAGCATATGCTAAAACGGCTGTGTGCGCTGGCCAGTTTGCTTCTAATACTTTGTTGAACGTCAAGTTCGATAGCAGTGGGCCGGCACACGAACCTTGAGGGCAGCCTCTTACTTGGGACTTCGAAGTTACGCCTTGGTCGTTTGACATGAGGAGTTGGCGATCGTTAAGATAGCTGTTTAGTATATTGTATATGTTAGCCGGGTAATGTGCCTCTCTGAAAGCCTGCTTGATTGCTTTCCACCAGAAAGTGTCAAAAGCGCTCTGCAAGTCCAATGAGATGAATGCAGTGTGGAGACCGTTAGATCTACTCCACTGGATCTGTCTTAATATATAGTCAAGTGCATGCGTAGTTGAGAAGCCCTTTCGAAAGCCAAACTGCTTTGCACTGAGAACGTTTTGCCTGTGGAGGCAAAATTTTAGTCGATTGACTATAAGTTTTTCATAGAGTTTGCCCATCGCCGACAAGTGGCAGATCGGCCGGAATGACCGAGGATCTTCTGCTTCCTTGCTCTTTTTAAGGTACAGGATCACTTGTCCCTTTTTGAGAGCCTTTCGAAATATTTGTGCGGCCAGTAGCCTGTTGAAGTACTTTATGAAAAAAGAAGGCCGAGCTTTATATGCTACTTTAAGAATTGCATAATCTAGGCCGTCAGGTCCAGGTGCTTTCTTTAGTTAAAGGTATTTGAAGATTTGCGCGATTTCCTTAGATGTGAAAGGACTGTCGTTTTCAGTCTGCGCTATATTTCGGACTGCTGTTATTTCGGACAGCGTTCTGTTCCGGAGTGTCTTCTTGAGGTTCATCTGCCGGAAAGATAGCATCAAATAAGGTTGTTGCTGTATTCTCAGCTAAGTTTAGCACTATACAGGTAAGTTAGCACTATACAGGTGACAGTCCGACTTTATGTTAGTTCCGTCCAAATTTTGAAAGAGGCCATCGCACTAATCTCTCGAGAAGACTTTCTGGTCATCGCGTATTTTGAATGCTTATGCCGCACAGGTATGCATGCTTTCTCCGGAATTCGAACGCAGGCCCTTCGGTTCCGCAGTAACGTCGCTAACCACTTTCCCGTCTGGGTAGCATTTTTTACTATTTACATTACCTTTAATAACGAACATGAATAAAGCGACAAAAAAACTTTCGATGGAGCCAATTAATTTGAATTAATATTAATCTTATTCAAAGATTTGAAGCTGCGGATTTTATTAAATTTCATTCATATTTCTGTCAAAAAAATAAATAAGCTCAGTTACGAATTTCTAAGTTAAGAATGATCGCTTTGTTTGGGAACATATTGTTACCGAATTAGTATTCAATTTGTTATTTTTAGTAGAATTCTAATTAAATTGTTTTGCTTTCCCGTGCAATGCAGCGCGTGACGAAATTTAAGAGAAATCTACGCCAGAAAAGTAAAAATACAAGAGCGCGTGCATTTAACGTTTAATAAATAGATATCTAGTAATTGCTTTTGCTATCCAGAAAAATCAAGAAAATACCAGACTGTTCTCGTGCTTAAAAGCTTATAAAAGCGGGAATAAAACATCTCAGCTCAGTTGTTCTTATTATGCGAACTGTAGTTGTTTACTTAGTGCTGTTACTGTTTGTAGTGAATTCGCGATGAGATCGGATTAGTTTTCTTTGTACTTTGATTTTGAGTTATATTTATATTTTAGTAGCTCGAAATATAACTACTGTGAGATATTGTGATATTGTATGAATATATCTGAGGGAATATTTCAGCATTTTGTTTTATTTCTTGTGAAAAGAATAAATTGTATTAACTTTTTATCGACTTGTGCATTTAATCCATTACGAACCCATGCGCACGCAACAGTTTTTGGCGCCAGAAGTAGGATTTGAATACCAATTACAAGAGCGATGGTTGAACAATTAAGGCAATTTATGGCATCCTTTGCTGCATTTAAAGAAGAAATGCGAGCTGACCAAGAATCCGTTAAAGAAGAAATGAAAGCCGTTCAACCTGGTCAAGAATCCGTTAAAGAAGAGATGGAAACCTTTCAAGAAAAGATCAGTGAATCCGTTAAAGACGAGATGAAAGCTGCTAAGGAAGAAATTAAAGTGGGTCAAGAGGAAATGAAAAGAGAAATCACCTGTATAATAGAAAACAAATTCTAAGCTATTAAAGACAGAATTGACACGGGTGAAAACAGAGTTGGAGAAATTGAAGAAAGAGTTTCTGCCGTTCAACATCAAATTGATGGTAGGGTATCTGCAGTTGCCAAAGAAGTTGATAACTTAAAGAAATTTGTAGCGACGGTAGGGAGCAATTCTGATCGCTTTACATTTTTAGCTATGCCTGCCCGTCCCTCCCTGAGGCTATCCACATATGATGGGGAGACCTCTTGGCAAGTGTATAACACACAGTTTTCAGCAGTGGCGACAGCGAACGGAGGTATTCCCAAGCTAAGGCCTGCCATCTCGCCGCTTCTCTCAGAGCAGACTCTGCGGATATTCTTCAAACTCTTCCAGAAAACCAAAGACTAGACTACGAAATTCTATCGGCGCGTTGCAACTGCGCTTTGGCGAGAAGTGTTTAAAAGACTACAGCAGGCTTCAATTAAAATCCCGTCAACAAAAGCCCACGCAAACACTCCAGGAGCTCGCAATGCATGGTGAAAAGCTATCCCACCTCGCCTTTACGGAGTACCCGAGAGAAACAAGGGAAACCCTGTCCCTGCGGTACTTTACCGACGGCATCCGAGATCCTGAAATACAGAAAGCTCTGGGAATGGCGGATGTCAACAATGTAAAAAGCGCCCTAGTGTACGCCGTGAAATTCGAGGCAGCCCAGCAAGCAACTCGTAGAGATCGCTACTCAGTCAGAGCTCTGCGAGTCCACAAGGCAGTGGATCAATTGATGGCTCGTTTAGATGATTTATTCAGACAATTCAATGCCTTGAGACGGTATATTAGAGACAAGAAACCGACCCTAAAGAACTGGAACTGCGGTGCTGAAGGCCACATGCGAACGAAATGCAGAACACCCCAGAGCTTGGAAAATAAAGCATGCAATTAAATGCCATGAGACAAAAAAGGAGTGACAAGAAACTAAAGTGCTGGAACTGCGGAGTTAAAGGTCACAGACGAAAGAACTGCAGATCATCCCAGAGTACGGAAAATAAGACCATTTCCCAAAAACGACGCAGGAAACAAATTAATGATCATATCACGGAACGGAGTTTGAATAACAGTGAAAAACCCGGTTTTAGAGCTCTAAGTTTTCTGCAGTGAGTGGCAGCAGTAACAGACTATCCATCAATGGACATATCGATCGAAATCCTTGCAACATCATCATTGACACAGGAGCTAATAATCTTTCGGAAAGATTTTGCTCAACAATTTAAAGATAAACTCATTTGGACGCCACCCTGCGTTACCCTCCAGACTGCGTCTGGTGATAACGTTCACATAGAGGAGATATTAAATGTAAATATCACGTTTGGAAGTGCCACCTGCTATTACACGGCATGTGTGGCGGATATTGCAGATCCTTCCATACTCGTATTGGACGTTTTTAAGGAAATACAATTTTTCCTTGGATTTCAAAGACAACACTATTTTCAGCGTCAGAGGACGTAACTATCCACCATCAGAAGGGATCCTCACCTCGAAGCGCCGACACGTTGTCTGAAAGAACCGGCTGAGAAAACTGCCAAAATCATACTAGGGTCGAAGACATACCCGAGACTACCACCGATTCTCCATCCCAGATGCTCATCGGTCGTGATCTTCGTCCTAAACGGGCTGAATGACCTGATCTTTCGATCCTAAACTGGCTGAATGACGTCGTGGAACTAAAGTCTTTCATTACGATAGGTTAGCTCCTTACTAAGGCCATAGTACGTAGTGTATGTAATTGTAAATAGTATTAGACCAAGGTCCTTTTTGTATTTAGTATTGAATAGTATTTGATTTGTATTTGATAGTATTTGATTCATTCTTAGTATTTGGCAGTATTTGATTTGCATTTCTCTTTTAGTAAGTGTTGCTTGCATTACTCATGTCCTTACGTATTGGGGATCTTACGGTATTAAATGTGTTGATTTGGAAAGCTTTTGTACAAAGTTATATTGAAAAAACCGTCTCGTCCTTAATTTTTGCACACTAATGTATATGTTCCTTAGAAATCCGGGTTAGCAATGCATTTACACTGTATGTATTCAATATGGCTATGGTAATTTAGGCATCAATGAAAGTGTATAACGAAAGGAACGAAAATATATAACTTTCAAAGCACATAAACAAGCGTTTTGCAAGGTCTAAATTAAGGCATTTCTGAACATCACGGGGTAATACAGAAAAATAAATCAAAACGCGAAATAAACCAAATGGAAACAACCCACATTTAAGGGCGTCGGATACCTATTCATTTTACATAAATTCTGAGTAAGTGCAAATAAAATTGCATTTTATTCCAGTATGCACTATTTCTATATTAACGCTTTGTCGTACACTACGATCATAAACAAAGGCGATGAAGGAAAAGTCTCCAAGCACAAGATTCTGCAACCCTACGTTTTCTATTTTAACCAGTCGGAGCAAACCGCAGAAGAAACGGTCTGTAGGCTTTGTGAATATGCGTGTAAACATGTGTACTAAGCCAGTTTTCTTTGGAAAGTCCTTCATGAAGGCATTAGATAGCTCGAGAGTGCTTTGGCATAATCAAATAACCAAACCAAATATAAATGAAGGTCATCCATGATCTGAATTTTCCTCATAGTCTCATATTAATAATTTGGAATCACTTTTCAAGCTGTGAATCATTTAGTAGATATCCTGGCCAAGGGTGACCAAAACCGTTTCTTATATTGTCAGGAAAATTACATTTAAAAATCTTCAAGTTGACGAGCTAGATCTTCAGGTTATCACAGGAATGTGAATTTGCTCTTTGTAGTATCTGGCGACTCTTTGACGATCAACAAGGAGCGCTTGGCGCGTTTTATGTCTCCTCCTAGGAGGTTACTGTAATTTAAACAGACGAGCGTTGGCCGCAGAAGAGCGAGGTGGTCGTGTTTTGTATTTTGTAGGAGCAACGTACCGCTCCTAGTTTTATAGTTTCTTTTTAAATTTCTTTAAATAAACAATTTTTTTCTTTCTTCACATCGATCAGTGTCTTGAAACCACGAAGCCATCACATCACGCTCTCTTACGAGAACCAGAGTGCTTAGAACCGTGAAAGCAGAAACGAAAGTAGTGGACTACGAATTCAGAAGTTTGAAAAAGAAAAGAAAATATTCAGAAACGTGAAGAAAGAAGATTTGGTAACTGTTTTATTGGAAATTGGTGAAGAAGTAACCACAGATTTGAAGTTGGTAGACCTGAAACGCATGCTTCAGAACAGTAAAGAATACATCGAAGATGCTGAATTTGTGAAAGAAATTCTGATTACTACAGTGGAGAACAGGAAAAGAAGGAAAGAAATTGAATATGAAGAAAAAAGAAGAAAAGAAGAAATCGGAAGAATACAAATGGAAGAAGAGAGACTGAGAAGAGAAAGAGAACATGAAATTGAATTAGCGAAGATTCGAGCGACTCAGTATGAAGAAAGTAGAAATTCGACCCCTTCGATCCAGAACAACGGCGGAGAAACCGAAATTTCCCTTGACAAACTGATCAAAGGAGTAGAAACACTGACTATACCAGTACCGAAGAAAGCGGATGCATGGAATATATTTTTCGATTCTATCGAAAGAGCTTTTAAGCACAAGAAAGTTCCAGAAGAACTCAAAGCAATAATATTATTGAAACTAATCGGAGAAAAGCTTCAAATGTCCTCGTCTATATAAAGGAAGAAGATCTACAAAATTATGGAAAAGTGAAAACTCTTATTTTAAAGGAATATCAACCGACTCCTCAAGCCTACTTAGAAGATTTTAGAAGAGCGAAACGTTATTCCGGCGAAACTCATGTCCAGTTTGCTTCGCGACTGACATCCACATGGGACTATTACTGCAAATTAAGAGAAGTAAAAGATCTTGAAACACTCAAGGAATTAATCATTTCTGATAAATTATTTCAAGCTCTAGACGGAGAAACAGCCGCACACATAGCAGTCCGGCAAGGAAATACATGGTTGAAGCCACAAGAGTTAGCTAAAGAATGTGATATATATTTCACAGCTAAGCGGAAATCGTTCGACGATGTCCGAAATGAAATCAAACGACCGCCGAAATTTACGGATACGGCATGTGCACAAGATAAATATATTCCACCACATATGAAAAAAGAATACTCAAAACAGGAAGGATTTTCCGCGAGAAGAAAAGAATGTTATATTTGCGGAAGTTATCAACATATTGCAAGAGATTGCCCTGACAAAAGAAGAAAGAATGAAACCGCAGTAAAGAAGAAGGAGAAAGATGACAGCAGAACTTCTAGAAATTCCAAAAAAGAAGAAGCCGTTGTTGCTAAAGTAAGCTCATCCCATTTACGACACGAATTCAAAGAAAATATCGTCCAACCATTGCAAAAAGTAGATGTTTTTATAAACTCTGAGAAAATCGAAGCTATCGTTGACTCCGGAACCCAGATAACGATCATACATTCATCACTCATTCCAAATTTAGAAGATCGAGAAGGGAGTAAAGTCATGCTAACCCTTGCTTTCGGACAGCCGATTGAAGCGAAAGTTTTCCGTGTGCCTATTTATTACAAGAACTGTGGAAATAATTTATTTAATTTTGTGGATACATTAATCGCAGTGACTGATAAATTAAATGTGCCTTGCTTGATAACTCCAGAAATACATGAACTGTTGATTATTCCTTCTAGAAAAGAATCAAACATCGACATTTTAGAAAAGAATAAATCCGAAGTAGGAAACCTGCAGGAGCTATCCGCCGAAGTACAAACAAACGAAAATGCAAATTCCCCCCCCCGCAAACAATTTTGGATAAACAAATTGGAGGAGAGGAGGAGAAATTACACTTGCAATCTCTATTCGCCGAAGCTCAAACCAAGGGGAACGCAAACTGCCCCCCGTCAACAGTCTTGGAGGAAGAAACCGAAGAAGAGGAGAGGGAGTGGACGAGCGCAGACATAAACACCGACTTGTCGACAGCTGAAAATCTACGAAGAAAGCAGATGAATTGCTCGTCACTGAGAGAGGCATGGAAATTAGGTGAAGAAAAAAAGGGGAATTATTTATTCATCGATAATCTTTTACATCACAAGGGAAAAATATTGGAACAGACTGTTTCACAACTGGTACTTCCTATTAGTAGAAGAAAGCAAGTGTTGGAATTAGCACATAGTTCCATTTTCGGAGCACATCTAGGAATACAGAAAACAAAAGAGAGAATTCGATACTCATTTTTTTGGCCTGGATTACCGCAAGACGTCGAAACCTTTTGCAAAACATGCAAAAATTGTCAGTTAAAGAGCCCAGAAAGGAGATCTGACAAGATTCCCATCACACCGGTCAGAAGACCAGAATTACCATTCGATGTAGTGAATATTGATATAATTGGACCCATTGAACCTCCTTCTGCTAGAAAACATAAATACATATTGTGTCTAGTAGATCAACATTCCCGATGGCCAGAAGCAATCCCATTGAGAAGTTTGACAGGAAAAGCCACTTGCGATACATTACTGGAAATATTCATGAGAACAGGAATTCCCTATACAATTGCAAGTGATAACGGGAGCAACTTTGTTTCAAAATTAACTAGAGAATTTCAGAAAAGATTAGGTTCTCACCCTAGGTTCTCTACACCCGCTTACAGTGCTTCAAATGGACTGGTAGAAAGATGGAACAAGTCCCTCAAGCAAATGCTACATCATGTCATTAGGACTGATCCTTCAAATTGGGATAAGCATATCCCATATTTACTGTTTGCTTACCGAGAAGTACCAAACTGTACCACAGGATTCTCACCATTTCAAGTGATGTAAGGAAGACAACCCAGAGGTCCTTTAGCAGTACTGAAGTCTTCATGGTCAGGAGAGATACCTATACCTCCTAACCTAAGCGAATCTGCTGTGGATTATTTGCAGCTTTTAAAAATAAGATTGGAGCAAGCAGCAGAGCAAGCCAAGTTGATCGCAAGTGAGAAACAACAAAAATATGCTGAATATTTCAACCGAAGATCAGTACCAAAAAATTTTATAATCGGAGAACACGTCTATTTACTTATCTCAGATTCCAATAATAAACTCTATGCACGTTGGACTGGACCAGGAGAAATCATAAGTCATTGTCCATCTCATTCCTATAAAGTGAAACTACCCGACGGAAAAATCAAGCATGTGCATTCGAATAAAATTAGAAAATTTCAAGCCAGCGTAAATGCAGTTGGAGTGATTTTTGAAAATGAAGAAGAGTTCGGAGAAATTATAACTCTGCCAAAATGAGATTTCTCAGCTCTCTTAGAAAATTTTAAAATCGATGAAAATCTGAATTTAGAAAATTTAGACCCCCAGCAAAGGAGAAAATTAATCACGCTTATAAATCAACACCGAGGGTTATTCACAGGAAAACTGAAAATAGCCAAAGTTGAAGATCATAAAATTAGATTAATACCGAACGTGGAGAGGAAGAAACCTTACATCTACAGGATTCCTGAAGCATTGAAAACCAAGGTTCATGAAGAAATAGATTTTTTTTTTTTTTTTTTTTTTTTTTGGATAAGAATGATGCTGTAGTATTATTAAGTAAAGAAAACTTTAATAGGATCTAGTTTAGAGAAAAGATTTTCTGTATAATAGAAAAATGTGTCTTTTATTTTTATGTAAATTTTGATAATTCTGGATGATTTTCCTAGGGAAAATGCCATCGATTTAATGTATAATATAGGAAAAGCAAATGTCATAACAACACTGGATTTACTAAAAGGATATTGGGCTATACCGATGGAAGAACAGAGTAAGGAATACACATCCTTCAAAACTCATCGAGGTCAATATTAGTTTAAATTCTTACCTTTTGGTCTACGGAACGCAGCAGCGACTTTTCAGAGAGTAATGAACGATGCATTGAAAGAATTCCAACAATTTTCAAGAGCCTATACCGATGACATTGCTATATTTTCCACTGATTTCGACACTCATCTTCAAGATTTAGATAAAATCGCAGAAATACGCAGAAATCGCATATCCATTGACGGAGCTCACAAAAAAGAAACAACCTGAAGTTCTTGAGTGGAGGCGAGAACATGAGTCAGCGTTTCAACTACTGAAGGAACGACTAGCAAAATCGACGGAGTTGATCACCCCAACACCGCGGGATCCGTTCATTATCTATTTATCCATTAGGACGCATCGCAAATTGGAGAAGGTGCGTGTTTATCACAGCGAAGAGGAGACAAACAGTTTCCCCGTGTGCTATGCGAGTAAAAAGCTAACGAAAGCCCAACAGAACTGGCCGACTATAGAGCGTGAAGCTTACGCTATAGTATGGGCATTAAAAAAGTTTGAACCATGGATATTCGGTTCATCTGTGAAAATTGTGATCGATCACAATCCACTAGCCTTTATAGTGAGAAATGCTCCGCAATCATCCAAATTGCAACGGTGGCCCTTAGCATTGCAAAAATATAATTTAGAAATAGAACATTGTCCAGGAAGAAATCTGTCTAACGCGGATGCATTATCCAGACTCCCCACCAGTGAACTTTGAACATTATGTACTGTGCATGTTCACTCAGCAAACAATATAATTACTAATTAGTTAATTATAGTCTTCTTAATGACTTTAATTTTTTTGTGTGTGTGCAAATAATGTATTTATATAATTTGAGACAAAATAGAAAAATTTTATTGGATAACACATATTTAAGGTAAGTGGCATATGTTTTTTTTGGATAAGAATGATGCTGTAGTATTATTAAGTAAAGGAAACTTTAATAGGATCTAGTTTTGAGAAAATATTTTCTGTATAATAGAAAAATGTTTCTTTTATGTAAAATTTGATAATGTTTTTTTTAATGATCTTCCATAGAAGCTTAATTTTACTTTTCTCAGTGAGATAATATTAGTATAGGTATATTTTGTTAATATGCTTATGAGGAATATCAGTTTGTTCTGTTTTGCTAAAAGAGTTATGGTATTGTTATAAGATTGATAACATTTGAAATCATTAGTTGAATTTAAAGTAACAAAATGTGTATTTGTATGGTAAAATGATATGAAATGGTAGTATTGTATTGCAAATATTTATGTTAATTGAGATTTGAGTTTTAGTGCAAAATGTTTAAATGTATATGTAGATTTTTTTTCTTTCCCTTTTGATCGCAAACAGTTGCTCGATTTCGGTTTTCAGATTGATGATTGATTTCAGAGTAGTATCAACAACAATCTTACGACGGGGGTGTAGTATCTGGCGACTGTTTGGCGATCAACAAGGAGAGCTTGGCGCGTTTTATGTCTCCTCCTAGGACATTACTGTAATTTAAGACAGACGAGCGTTGGCCACAGAAGAGTGAGGTGCTCGTGTTTTGTATTTTGTAGGAGTAACGTACCGCTCCTAGTTTTATAGTTTCTTTTTAAATTTCTTTAAATAAACAATTTTTTCTTTCTTCACATCGATTAGTGTCTTGAAACCACGAAGCCATCACACCATCATCTTGGAATTGTTGCCAAAGCCTGGAGATGACACTCTGGGCAGTTCCAAGTTCGTCTGATACTTCCAGTTGGGTACGCCCACATTCCAGACGGTCGATAATTCTACCACGTAAAAATCATCCAAATGCGTCCTTTGTGTCATAACTATTCGGTTATTGCACTGAAATGCTTATAAAACGCCTGCGAACAATTTTACTTGCGCTCGAGTCGCGTGGTGCTGGCACCAGGGTGCCTGGGCCGAAGGCCCTACCCCTCATCGAATATCATTAGTAGGTTTCTAACAATATGTAAACAAAAAATAGCTTACATTAAATTAATAATAAGGTTTTTTTATGATAATCTTAAATGGAGTAGATGCTCACTAGAGTGAAAAATAAAAGAAGATATATACAATATTTACAAATTAAAGTCTCTACCTCAGCAGTGGTAATTATAATTAAATGTGCAGAAAGCCGAATGAGCTGGTGGTTCTGAAATAAAATACAGAATTAAGCAAGGAAAAGTGCGCAGTTTTGGTGTGACAAAATAGAGGTATAAAGGTTACAAAAGACAATTGAATACAATAGTTTATCTATAGAAACACAGGAGAGAGCAGCAGCAGATACAAAGAGGTACGTTAAATACAGAGGAGATCGAATTATGGCATACAATCGTTGAGTATCGCCATGGGGCGATGGAAATTATTATCGTCATATATATCATAACTATACAAGGTGATGGAGGAATTATTTAAATTATATAATCCATCGAAAAAACGTCTGGCCAGGCGAACAAAGAACGACCTGACCAGTGCAATTTTTAATTCTTCATGAATTTTGGCATTCCTAATGTACCATGGGGCACATATAATCTATCTCAGAACACAGTTCTGAGCTGTCTGGAGTTTTGATCGAATGGACTTATTAGAATACGCCCATGCCGGGCATGCATAACAAAGAATAGAACGCAACATGGTTTTGTAGATAAGTAACTTATTATCTATAGATAAAACACTGTTTCGAGCAATTAAGGGGTTAAGTGATGCTTTACGTGCTCGAAACTTTTCCAAACAACGTGTAATATGTGGGTTCCATGAGAATCTTTTACTGAGGATCACCCCCAAATAAAGGACTTGCTAACGATTTTACTTCTCTGCCTGTGTTCCTTATATATTACTCTCTTACACTCTCGTCATTGTGACGTACCATCGGTGTCATTTGGTTACTTCCTGAAATTTCCATATGATTCTTGAAGATGTGTGTAGTGATTCTTGAAGATGTGTGTAGTGATATATTTATTTTAGAGTTCGATTTCCGCGTGACTCCGAATTATCCTTAATTTATGGACATTAGTGTAATTGTCAGTAGAACAATCACGATTTTTCTCGATTTTTCTGGACGGCAACAGTAATTACGAGATGTTTATTTATTAAGCATTAAATGCACGCCCTCTTTTATTTTTATTAGTCCAAAGGGATTTAGTCCCGAAGGACTATTACTTTCGTTTTGCGATTTTGCGTCAATTCACTCTGAATGCCCGTTTCACTTTTCAAATTGTTGCCACTAAATGTTATCGCTCTGCATTAAATTTTAAAAAATGAAAAATCTGCATAAATGTATGCATGTTTCTCGCATTGTGATAAAACCTAGAGCCATCGAATTTTGAATGACGTAATCCTACTGCGAATATGGGCATCTGGAAGCCCTAATTTTGAATTTGAAATTTGCTTTATTATCGATTTTATGTTTTGTAACATTTCAACGAATTTCTGATTAACAAACTAAATGATTTCAAAGCGAGCAATGGCAACACTGTACGGAAAAAAAAAAACATTTTTATCTCCAGCGCACGAGACTTACGGAAATTCTAAAGATATGTTCATTTTAAAATGATTTTGCGATATTGATTTTGAACTGAATTTTATGGTTTGAGTACGTAGTACATGATATTTAATAAAAAAAGGTAGCACACGAAACGTTAAAAAAACGCGCCTTTGGACGTAATTTAAACTCTGAAATCTTTCAGATTTTTTTTTTAGAGTTATTTAATGTTTATTGTTATTTTTTTTTCGACGTAGCTTTCTCTTCAAAAATCGTCTGCGTTGCACTGGGAAATAAAAAGGAATTTTAATTACAATTCTATATGAATAGCCAAATAAATGTGAAATTCGTAACAATATTAACACTAATTTTGCACCATAAATTTATTGTAATTTTATCCCTTTTCTAACTATTTAAATTTTCTTTGTCAGAGTTCAGTTCAACTTGTAAGTCGCTTTTTGTTTCTTTCCTTCTTCGTCCTCCCGCTTTTCGCCTTTTTCTTTTCTCTCCGTTCTCCTCATAACACATTCTTTCGCTATAACTTCATAACATGCAATTAAATTTGATACTTCTATAACGCTCCATTCTGCTTTCCCATCTTGGCATAATGTTAACTTACTAAATAGAGCAGACTGTAATATAATTTCTATTCCCAATCCTACTTTTTTTAAATCCTTAGCTGTGCCGGCATTCTTATCTATTACGAGCACACTTAAGAGATTTTCAAAGCGCCACACTACTAATCAGAGGTTTTTTATCTTCATTTTTCCCTCTAATAAGAAACGAACTTCCAGAAGTTCTTAGTTACTAGAACTAGGCGTTTCTTTTACACTTACGGTTAGCTAGCCTTTTCAACACTTCACTTTTTACGCTGCATATTTACAACAGCACAATAGGGACTTCACTTTTAAGTGATAAGGTATCTGAACCTAAGACTGGTAAGGATTGAATTTTGCTCACATTGTTCATTGCATTTTAGGATACCCAACAATTAAGTTACATTGCAGTTCTCTTTTATCTTCCTTTTGTGTCATATTTTTTTTAATGTAGTTCTTGTTTTTTTAGCCTAAAAGGCTATTAACCCGAATAGGCTATTAGTGTCGAAACGGGTCGATGCTGCTTTCAAAATGTTTGTAATTTTGCTGTTGAATTCTATTGTCATAAGTACAAAGAAAAGTATGCTTAATAATTAAGCTAAAATGACAAGAGAAGGAATATTTTAGGAGTGCTTTAAACAGCAGATTGGCAACTCAACAAGGGCATAAAAAAACCTTAACAAACTCTTTTGGGCAACCGTTAAAATCTGAACCCTTTCAGATTTTTATTTTTCCGTTTATTTTTCTTTGCCCAAAGGGCGTTAACCCAGAAGGGCTATTTATTTCGTTTTGGCATTTAGTGGCGTTTCACTATAAGCAGCTTTTCACTTTTCAAAGTATTGCCACCAAATATTATCGCCCTGTATTATAATTAAAGGATTTAAATAATGAAGAATCTGCATAAATGTATGTATGTTTCTCGCATTGTGATAAAACAACGGTACCTAGAGCTATCAAATTTTGAATAACGTACGTTTCCACCCGAAAATGGGAAGCATAAATTTGGAGTTTGTTTTAATACCTGTTTCATATTTTGTAAAGCATTTATGAGTTTTTGATCAAGAAACTCGAAGATTTCAAAGTGAGCAATGGCAACATTGTACAAAAAAACATTTTTATCTGCAGCGCATGAGAATGTGTATCAGAAATTCTAAAGACATACTTTTTTTTAATTATTTTGTGATATTGGTGTTGAATTCAATTTTATGGTTTAAGTGCGAAGAGCATATTTCATAAGAAAAGGTGACACCCAAAACGTTAAAAAAAAGTCCCTTTGGCTAATATAGAATCTGGAAGTAATATAAAATCTGAAAACTTTCAGTCCCCTCCCCAAAGGAACGTTAGCTCGGCATTTTGCATCTGTTCACTGTAAATGTCTGTTTCACTTTTCAAATTGTTTCCACCAAATACTATCGCCCTGTAATATATTATAAAGAAGTTAAATAATGAAGAATCTGCATTAATGTATGTATATTTCTGGCAATGTGAAAAAACAACGGTACCTAGAGCCATCAAATTCTGAATAACATAGTTCTCTATCCTAATATGGGCTCCTGGAAGCCCAAATTTGGAATCAGGAATTTGTTTTATTATCTATCTCATAATTGTAAATCTTTAATGAATTTTTAACTTAAAAACTCAACGATTTCAAAGCTAGTGTGCCAATATTGCATGGAATAAAATATTTTTATCTCTAGAGCGCCAGTCTGTCTAATGGAAACTTTAAGGATATGCTGTTTTTCAATATGTTTCGATACTCTGAGAGGGCAACAGAACAAAATACGCTGTGCTCTCGTTCTTGCACTATTTATTAACTTAACATTTGACTTTCTGTGTTTGAAAACATTTCAGTTAACATTGCTTTCACTATTCGGTATAAGTACTTTATGGATTTTATTCAAAGATTCAATATTTTTGTTGTTTATAAACAGTATAATTAATATTTATCGAAATTTAATATATAAAAATAAGCAAATAAGACTTTTACAAATTCTTTGGCCAAAATAGAGGGTAAATATTTACGCTTTGTATATAATATTCAAAAATAAAATATCCACGGTTAACTAGAGGTACTATTTTAAATTCTAAAACTAGCTTTACAGGGAACCATTGTTAACTACAAAACCTCTTGTTACAAATCCATCAGCATACATATTGAGTATAAAGACAGTTTTTGCTGGAATATAACTAAATTTCTATCAAAATATCTACTGCCCTGATAAATAAACAGTACATGTTGTTGTTGTTTCTCATGCTCCCTTGTTTGACAAAGTCAGCCCAAGCCCACGAGAATTCTGGTGTCAAGGAGTGCAAGATTACGCCTCTCGTTGGCAACAGTCTTGAGCATCTAACAGGTGACAGTGCGATTTGGCTCAGTTCCGTCCCCAATTTTGATGGAGAGCACCCCGGGGGGGACAGGTCCGATAATCTTCCACTCCACTCCCCTTCCACCAAACCACATGAGCGGACTTTCGGCTCGCCGCATATTTACCCCCGTATTCACCAACAGCTGGTTAATTCATGTATCACGGAATCCATGTATCAGTGGTAACTCACAGTCTGAGCTACGGTTAGCACATTTGGTATTCTCCATTACTGAATTACGTGATTCAAGAGAGATACCTGGATTATTTGTAAGAAGCGTTGTCATTGGTTGAAATCCTATCTGAGCAAACTCGAAGTATTCATACAAGACATTTGACCTCTCACCGAGCTTCATACAGCATATAAACACAATCTGTATACAGATTACAGTCTAACAATTCAAATTTTTATAATCTCTAAATAAGTACAATTTCCTGATTTTGTTCTTTTTAAAGATAAAACAGATCAGTGCATACATGTAGAAAAATACAAAGTTGTTCTGTGATGCTGAGAACTCTGCAGTTCTACGATGGTTTTTCAAGTTAAAACATGTCAACATGTACATAGGGATCAGTGTCAAATTGCTCTATGATGCCAAGAATTCTGCAATTCTCTGCTATTTTTGTAAATTAAAATAGATCATGTTGCACATAGACAGAAGACTGAGAAAATTAAGCAATTATTATGAATGTTTTTTGCATTTTAAATTTAATTTGTTACTGTTTATGTTATGTGTTTAAGTGTTTCATTATGGATGTTTTTTATGCATTTAATTTTGTTAATTCATTGCTGTCTTATGTTATTTTCAACACACCACCATTTTTTTAAATGCTTACTTTTTAGTTTTATGAGCCATTAAACATATAATTGCTGGAAATAGGAGTTGACTCCATAGGCTAGGTTTTTCATATGCTAGGGTGGCGAAAAATTAATCAATGATTGCTCACTGTGTGGAATAATTGCGCAGATAATGCACAACCATAATTTCTTTTCACAATTTGATTTGAGCATCATTTTTTGAAACTTCCTTATTATAATGGCCCCCAAGAGAAATCCAGTTTTGTTACAAAACTTGTGTGCATCTATGTAAAAGAAAAAAATTCCCACTGAATTTTCTGAAATCAAAATTACATTCACAAATTACTGAAATTCTTGTTAATTCCCAATGCTCATCACTGCATGCAAAGGGTATTTGACAAAATATATCTTTTATTAATGCTTCAGCATAATTTATAGCCCTGTCTTACAAGAACATACTGACAATTTTATTTTATATACATATTTTTCTTGTGATAAACTGTACTATTACACAAAATTTTCTACATATATTTGACGTCTCAAGTACACAATAATAATATATTCTATAATATTATATATGTTACATTGTAACAGTATAAAATAAATGTTATAATGAAGAGTCATATTTTACTTCTCGTCTTTCGTGCTCTGTATCAGGCAATCTGCTGTACTGAGGGCATAGCTTCGCAAGACATTGTGACACTTGATTTATTGCCCGGCAAGCCGACGGTTGGCTAACCAAACTTAAATCTCCAAGAACTAATTGAAAGGTTCCACAAGCGTAAAACCTTAGGGCAATGCACACTTTTTCGGCAGGTGTTAAAAAGTTGTTCTTAGTACTGCAGATCAAATCTTCACTTACAATATCAATTATATGCGATACCGTTGTTTTATTCAAACGGTACCGCCGACGAAAATCGATATCATCTAATACATCGAGATCACATTCTCTGTTTGTTACTATCAGCCGTGATCTCCTTTCAATTGACTGCAGCTCTTCTAACATCAACAAATCACTCACGGCATCCATCTTTAAACAAGTTTTCACCCTTAGCATCGTTCTGCGCATACTTAACATTAACCAGGGTAAATAATCCACCGCCATAGGTGAATCGGGATCCGACGCTCAGATGCAAGTGTAACGCACGGTTTTGTGGTTGGAGAATAAGGATTTCGCTCTGACGCACTGGTTAAGACGAGAATTCATGAGTTAAAAAGTTGGTGAATACGGGTGTTAGAGTGCCGCACCGACACTATACATATATAAGCATCTATGTCTTCTCCGAGATTCGAACCCGAGCCCTTCGACACGGCAGTCAGCGACCACTATACCGGTTGGGCGGCATAAACAGTACTTAAATTTACAAAAAGAACTGTATATGTTCTGTAAAAGATAAGTATTTCCTTAAGATCTCTCCTTCTATTTTATGATTTATATGGTATCAAATAACATTTCCAAAATAAATATTGCATCAGTCCAAATGCTCTCGAAACGTATATGTGTATGTAAACGAAAGCGTAATATAAAATCTGAAAGCTTTCAGATTTTTTTGAAGGCTTATGTTAGTTAATTTTTTTTCCTTTTTTTTTAAGTTTTTTTAACACTTAATGATAAGAAATTATTGTTTCTCTCAAACTAGATTCCCATTTTGCTTTTTGTTGTTGCTCGTTGCTTTTTCTTCGCACCCAAGCCCAAGCTTGATTTTTCGCCCTGCATGCACGAAGCCTTAGCGGATGCAAAACAAGATATTTCTGTTTGTGATGTTACTTTAGATATCTAAACAGAGCATAAATATATCAACATCTTTATTTTGAAGAAAAAAAAAATTTTTTTTTAATCCATTAAATTTGTTCATCCATATCGAGGATGCACTCAAATCTTAAAATTTTTGGAAAAAGAATTTTAATAATAACATCAGCTCCATTTATTTTGCTTTCTTTATAATGCAGTAAGTTTCTGTGTCGGTGGTTTTCATCCTTTTCAAACTGACCATCTTTTCTAAAGGGAAATTTCCATCTATTATTGGGCTCTTTCCTCAATAAATGTCACTCTCTGCGTCAGATAATTGTTTCACTAATACTGATAGTAAATCAGTAAAAAATTCATACAGTTTTTTCAATGTATAATCTATTCGTTTTATATCCAAATGATGTGTTACTATGTAACTACACACTGTTAAAATAGCAATAACTTTACAATACAGTTATAAACTACAGACTACAAATACAGTTATAAACTACAGACTGTTAAAATAGAAATTGATGACTATTTAAAATATGGGTTTTTTCTTAATGAAAACATACAGTTTAAGTATGTGTCACCAAAATATAAGTAATGTCTGTAAATAATTTACTGTGTATCAACACTTTAAGGAATTTCACTTTGTGTATTAATAGACAGTCTGATAACTAGTCATATGAATCCTGCAGTTCTGATGTCTCGGAAAGTATATTATGGCACTCTTTAAGGAAATTAAATGGCCTTTGAATGAGTTTTTGTTTTTACTAATTTAAAGTTTTCTAAACTGTTTTATTGTGAATTGTATTTTATGCTAATAAAATATTTAGTTTGACAGTTTTTAGTAAATTTGTTTATAATGCAGTTGACACCTGTGCTAACAATCATTCCATTCAAACAACTTATGTTTCATATTTCTCTTATTTTCATATTTCAGCACACATGCTAACAAATATTCTGTTAAAACAGTTAGTGAAACAATTTATGTGTTTCATTATTTCTCTTATTTTCATAGTTGAAAGTTCAATTTGGATAATTAATTTTTTGCTTTTTGGACACTCTGAGTGGAATGAGCCCCTAGAAACTGTTGTAAATATTGTTTATCTAGACAATATTATCACTTCTTTTACTTTGTTGAAAAAATTTACGAGTACTCTATGTGTGCCTGTATTATGAATAAACTATTTAGTGAAAACATACAATATTTTTCCTTCAACATTTTGTATTCTTTTAAAAGTTCGGAAAAAAATTTATAACTTTTTTTCTTTTAGAAAAATGAATAGAAATATAGTTCAACTGTACTTTATCTCTGCTTATTTTACTGCTCTTGTATATGTTAGATCAGTTAATAAAGTATAAATGAATCAATATTTATGTTGCTAGTTCATCATTTTCTTTTTTATTTTCAGAATGCAAAATACAAATGTTAAGAAGAAAGACAGCACATTTATCGAGGTGACAAAGTACTCAATTCACAATGATAAAAAGGTACTTTTCTCCTTCACTGTAAGCTATCTCAGTTTTAACTTTAAATATACTTATGCTAGGAATGGCTGTTTATATTGTGTTCTTCCGAAAATAAGGCTTGATTGCAAAATAAGCCCTAACATGATTTTTCAAGATATGCTTATTATAAGCCCCATACCCAAAATGTGCCCTAGTTAATATAATCACTTTGGATAAGACGTATTGCTACAGTCAGATCTAATTAAGACTTATTGCCGAATTACCATTTGAAGTACTAACTCGCGCATGTATGCGTATAATACTGAATGGACATGTGTGACTATTAAGGGTGGATCAGACTGGGGTTTATCTGAGCTAGCGGAATCAGTTCCATGTGTCGACTAGCTCCACTGCTCGACACATGGAACTCTCTGTGCAGCTCGGATTTCTCAACTCGCTGCCCTATGGCTTAAAAACTACTTGTAGTTTAGGAGATTGATCAACTAAATCACTTATCTCCATTAGCTCAGATAAACCTTGACCGGCCCTTTAGAGATCATCTTAAATCAATAGCTTATGTATTATAATAGACGTATTTAATATACTCATATGAAATAAAGAAATATTTTCTAAATTTTGTGCCTGAATTTTTTTTGTCACTTCTAAGTTGTCCATCATTCTTAATAGTTTTTGTAATCACTCCTGCCTGCCTCATAAATCTTCAGTTAACACTTTATTTAATAATAGATTTAAAGGGAACAGTATTGATCCCTAAATAAGATGAACATACAAATGAGCTATTCCAGTAAGTACAAGAAAAGAGTTGTGGAAGATTCTCAGGGTAAGAATTCTGCAGCTTTCTGCAAAGAGAAGTAAGATTTCAGAAAATGGTGACCGGAGTATGATAATTTGGAGTAGACTGTTTCCCTCTAATTGATTTAGGTGAAGAATCCATGGACAAAATCAATACTGTATGAGCAAGTCTTAATTTTTAAAATTAGAAGTCTAAGCCCTATGAAAGAGCATGAGAAAAATCGTAACCTGGGTTCTGGCTTTAATTACAGTTTCATCCAAAAATTAAGAAAAAGCTCAACCTGGCACTGACTGGATTTAAGTTCTGAATATAAGCATAATATATTACTTCAAGAAGTGGTAGAAACGAAGACCATTCTTTATTTAGCTACATCATTAAAAAAACTCTGTGTGTGCTTTTTTCACAGGAAGACAGAAGCACTAGAACAGAAAAAAAGTTACCTGCTATCATAAATTCATTGCATTTACTGAAGATTTTTGATATGTGGGTGGAGGCTTTTCATTTCTTAAAAGTCTGAACCTCCATCGAATGGTTTGTTTCCCAGGCAAAGATAGGCATGCATTAAGAAGTTACAACTGATTTTAAATTTTATTACTAAAATAAAAATTTTAGGATCAAAAAAAATTTTTTTATTGAAATTATGGTTCAATTGCATAAAAGAAATACCAGAGCCCTCTTATTTAAGTATAACTTAAGCTTTGTGTATGAGCTGGCAGAATAGACAAGAAATGCTCATTTTAGGAGAGCTGTATTCCTAAATGTGATAGATTGTGACCTATAGTTCTAGTGGCATGGAATCAAAGAAAATCAGACTGCATTTGCAGCTGTATTATGATGCTCTAGAAGATTATATGATTGTACTTGAATAAATGTGATTTTTTATGAGAGAATAAATGTAGATCCTAATGTATATTGATAAATATTAAATGTTTTACATGAACAAATAAGATATCCTCTCAAACGAGGCCCTAATTAATTTTTTGAAGCAAAAATTAATGAATATCTGAAACAAGGCCCTAATTCATTTTTTAAGCAAAATTTGATGAAAGTATTCTTATTTTTAAGGTATATGTAAAATCTATAGATAACTTTTGTAATCATAAATTTTGCATTCAAAAAATTATAATATATCAAATTTTAATTAATCCCCATAAGTATCTTAATACATACGTGGAGTTTAATATTTCAATAATTATCAGTTACTTTCCACAAATTGTTTGATGCATATCTGATTAGAGACATGAAATTATTTAGTGACACCAGAAAAGAATGAAATATGCTCAATTTCACCATAGAGATTATTTGAATTGATAAATAAGGGCTGGATTTTGTTGATAAATGATTTTGTATGAATAATCAATAACCAGTAAATGATTCATGCACTAAAAATTAGCAGTACTTAACAGCACATGCTAATTTTTATTTATCTATTGTATGCAAGTTAAAAAACTTACACATAACAGTTCTAAATAATGTTACTCTGCAAAATCCAGTTTTTGCTTGAGATATCTCTATCGAAGTTTTTATATAGAATTTTTACAAATAGCTCTATCTTTATTTATTTTCTATGATTTTGTGTTTTATCAGTTGTTTTTATTTCTTTGATGTTATTGGCAACATGTTAAAATCACTAATTTGAATTTTTTACTGTTTCCCTCTATTTGAATTTTTCAGACTGTTTTTGGGTGTTTTATACTGTGCAAACAGATGTATTTCTTTAAAGTCTTTATTAAAAAAATTATCACCTAGACGTCTAAAACATTTTGCAAAGATATGATTTTGATATGATACAGATGAAATGTCGAAGTAGTCAGTTAAGAAAATCTATTCTAGGTATCAGAAAGTAATGAAGACTGAAGGAGATCAATAAGAAGCTAGCATGTGCTTTAAGCAAAATTTAAAAGCAGCTGCTAACTAAGAGTGTTGAATAAGAATAATTAAATAATTGGTCTTTAGTAGTAATTTAAATATAAAAAAACTGACAAAAAGTTCTTTTTGTCAATTTTTTCAAGTGCTGTTTTAAGCACTATGCTGTATGTACTATATACTGTAGTGAGAGCTGTTTGATGCATATCAGACAAAGATCCTTATCATAAAAACTAAAAATCTGTAAGGAATTATCATATTCCCCCATTCCTGTATTGGTACAAGTAATTAGCACATTTATCTAGCAAATCGGACATTGCATAGTTAAAATCCTGGTGTGACATAGTTAATTTTTCACATTTTCTCCTCTGGGAAACCTAATGGTCTTTTCAAAACAGAAAGAATGTTATATATTAAAAAAAATTAAAAAATAATAATAATCAGGTGCGATGATGAAAGAAAATAGTGTATTTTGATAATAGAAAAGAATTTGTTTTAAATTATTGTAATAAACTTGATAATTCTTGTAACATTATTACACATTTTGTGAAATATTTGAATGATAAAGATAAAATTGCAACAAAGAAGTTTTAAATCTTGCTATTGAGGCAGGAAAACAAAACACTATACAGATTTGTACTATGATAATGGTATCAATTTAAAGATTACAAATTCACCAAAATCGTATAATTTAAAGATTAAGTAAAGAAAACTTTATTCAAATTATGGTATCAAAAATGAAGTCCTGTCTTTTTACATAATTTAAATACTTGTTTCATATGTAAACAAATAAAAATGGCAATAATGATTTAATTGAACATCAGATTTTGTAAATGATTAATAAATATTTTATGCACTGAATTGAAACAGAGACAGAAAAAGTAATTAATAGCAGCTTATTGCTATATATTATGTATTATGACATAATAATACATATTTTTTAGTCCAAAGGAGCTTTGTCCCTGAAGGACTATTGTTTTCGTTTTGCGATTTTGCATAGAATGTCCGTTTCACTTTTCAAATTGTTGCCATGAAATATTATCACCCTGTATTATATTTAAAGAAATTAAATAATTAAGAATATGCATAAATATATGTATGTTTCTCTCATTGTGATAAAACAACGGAACCTAGAGCCATCAAATTTTGAATGATGTAATCCTACTGCGAATATGGACATCTGGAAGCCCAAATTTGAAATTGGAATTTGTTTTATTATCGATTTCATATTTTGTAAAACGTTAACGACTTTTTGAGTAACAAACTCAAGGATTTCAAAGCAAGCAATTGCATCGTTGTACAGAAAAAAACATTTTTATCTCCAGCGCGTGAGATTGTGTATTGGAAATTCTAAAGATATACTGAATTTAAAATTATTTTGCGATATTTGTCTTGAATTGAATTTTATAGTTTAAGTGAACATGATATTTAATAAATAAAGGTAACTCACAAAATATTAAAAAAAGGTGCCTTTGGACGTAATTCAAAATCTGAAAGCTTTCAGATTTTTTTTTCTTTTTATCTTATAATCGTATATAATTATATATTATATAATTATGTTGATCATATTAATATGTATGATTATATATATACTTTTCATCATTGGATATTCTCTTTAAGCAGCCTGACTCACTTTATAATATATTAAATTTATATCCTCAATTAGAACTGCCATAAATTTATAATATTCTATTGATATTTAGTTAAGGAAATACTTCTATGACTTAAATATTTGACATAAATATGTCAAAGAATTTCATTTTTTAATTATAAAATAAAATGCCATAAGAAATCTAAACTGATTCATTTAAATCAAATTGTTATAAGTTCTAATAGCGTAAAACATTTTTTATTAACAATACTTTTAAAAAAGAATTCTTGGTTCAATAAAATACAATTTACATAAATAAATAATGTTGCTACCTTTTAAATGTTATAATGTTTATTAATTATTGATGTAGAGTTTTATATCACTTCTGGAAAGTGTTGGTTCTGCGGCCTTGTATGGATTTTGTTCTACCTCAATGGCATTTACAAACAAAGCAGTTATCACCAGCTTCAGCTTCAATTTTCCATTTTTCATCATGTCATGCCAGATGTCTCTTTGTATTATTATTCTTGAAGTGGGAAGACTGTTACATTTAACTCACATTCCTAAATACTCACTGAAATTAGGTATGCTGAGCTTCAAATATATGATTTCATGTTTTTAATATTATTAAATATATATTTGCTAATTAAAGTATGATTTAATTATGTTATTTAAAGAATGCTTTTAATAACATAAAGGTACTTTAATTGTTAATTAAACATACTTTAAAGCATGTTATGTTAAAGCATTCTGTAATTACTATAATTATGTTGATTTAAGTATGCTTTTAAAATTCTTTAGTTTATTTATTCTTTGTTTTAATTCCTTAATTGATTTTGCTTTGTTGTTTGTATGGTAAATATGGAGAATGGTGTTTTCTAATTTCTTTAAATAAATAAATAAAAGAATACCAAGGCATTTCTTGAATATATAACATGCATTCAAAAAGTAATTAAACTTTTGCTAGAAACTATATATGTGAAAGAGATAACAAATCCACATTTTCACTTTCAAAATAAACCCATCAGTGACCAAGTGACTGAAGCCTGAAACACTAGTAGTTCACCCTGAATTCTGTCCTATAGTTGAATGGACTGATTGCATGTAATTTTTATGATTTCTGTGTTTTGTAGAGACAGTCCTGTCTCTCTTATAAACCCTTTCATGAAAGCATCCTTTTCTTCTGCCCATGGTTCTTCACTGTAAATAATCTAGACTGCATCATAACTTCCTCAATATTGTCATGATTATAATGATAGTTTTTTAGGTATATATAGAATTTTCTTGCAAAAACTCATTACTATTATTTTGCAGTTTGGAACTTCTATAACTGTTGAAATTTTTCCAATTTGTAAATACTGTGGCAAAAAAAATTACACGGATTCATTTTGTATTTCATCTCATATAGTATAATATGAATAGTTTATATTTTAAAATTCTATAATTTTAAAACAAGACCTAACAGCATATACTTCCAGAAGCATAGAATTAAGACACCAATATGGCCAGGAGCTATTGGGGATTCAGGAAGTTTTCCAAGGCATTGGTGAGCCCCCCCCCCTCCACATACAAAATAATAACAGTAATAATAACAGTAAACATACTAAGCTCATAGTCTTAAACCTTATCATCGTTTGCTCATTTCAAACTCATAACTTTTGAATCTAATTGTTTACTTCATAGCATAAAAGAAGAGAATTACTATATCCCACCATTCTGATGATTTCATAAATTTGCACAGGAAATGTACTAGTTTATTATCTATAACCTCAAGCATTAACATATAGAAATGAAAGGTTTTTTTTTTTATCAGTTGCACATATATGTATTTTTTTACCTTATAAACTACCATTTTTTTAATCAAATTTGGTCTTAAAAGTCATTTTCTTTTATATCATAATGGTATAACTAAAACATTTAAAAAATTAAAAATGATTGTTATTAATAAAATAATAACAATCATTTTTAATTATAAATTAAAAATTAAAAATGATTGTTAACTGTAATTGATTGTTTTTTAATAAAAAAACAATCAATTACAGTTAACAATCATTTTTTATAGATATCCATTTGGTGCCATTGTATAACATATTCTGTGTAGAATCAGACAAAGTATTTATCACACTGATTTCCAGCATGTGTTTTCATACAGTGTTTTTCTTCCCTTTATAAGACATAATAACTTCCAAATGTGCAGTGTTAAATGCATGCAGAAAATCTCCAAATGGGAATCATATCATGCAGTAGGTTAAGTCAACAGCAAGTTCAGTCTTGTCTAATAATAATTATTGAAACAGATTATACAAACAAAAAAAATTAGGCCAAAAAAATAATATTAATACAAAAACTGGTTGAAGAGATTAACATTAACTAAAAAGATTTAAATATTTAATTTTAATATATACCAAAAAGATTAAAATATTTTAATGGTAACAATAATCAAGTAAAATATTACAAAAATGATTAAAGATTTAATGAAATAGTTATTTAATTATCTTTATAGAACATATATTAGT
>KK117439.1:0-23683 GCA_000611955.2 Stegodyphus mimosarum | reverse complement strand
CGATCATCCTTGTCTTCATTGTCTTTCATTCAGTTGAAAGTCAAATTTCATTCGCTGCCACTGAAGCGACGTTTTTGACGTCGAACTCAAAATTAGCATACTCCACAGTTTGAAAATCAGAAAAATTTGCATTTGTGATTCTCTTCTTCCATTTTCGGCAAAAAAAAATTCCCATATATCTTTATTTTATATAAAACTTACAATATCCTTTAATTGTTTTGAGCAGTGTACATCCCTTTCCTTAGGTGGATAACCCTCTTCTGTTTTGCTATATTCAAATAACCTAACCTATTGCTTTTGCGAAGTACAAAGGCATTCCTACCCTTAGGTTGATAACCCTCATATATTTTGCCATATTCAGATAACCTAATCTATTGCTTTTGCGAGGCATTTTATATTGATTCTGTAAAATTCAGTATTTTTCTCAAAGAAGATTAAATGCCCTCCAGTACTATGATTGATAAAAGAATAAATATTTGAATCCTTATTTGAAAATAAGGCTCCTCCTATTATTTCAGTATGAGAATATTGTGTAATTTTTATACCATTAAGAATTGTACTTAATGCTGTTATAAATGTATATGGCAATGAATCAACAGATAATAATGTCTTACTAAAACTAAATTAATGAAATTAAAAAATGAATCATAAAGAGTTAAGAGCTAGGTAAATTTTATAATTTTTATGTTGTTTTTGTTATTATACAAACTGTTCAATTTACAAAGTAGCTTCATGAGTGAATGAAATTTTTGGAGGTAGAATAATTAAAACAATAAGTTTAAAAATCCCCCAAAATAAGAAGTATAATGAGAGCTCACTCGTTAAGACATTTACTATTAAATATACTGTTTTTATTCTGAATTGTCTCAATGTATTTACTTGGAAGATAAATATTTTAGGTTGGACTTTTGCATGGCCAGCTACATTTTATGCCCTACATTCTGTCACTGCTTTACATGCTCTTGGTGGCATGTCCATTCCGATGTATGCTGCTGTCAAAAGATGTGCTCCAATCATCACTCTTATCCTGTCAGTTGTAATACTGAAAAAGAAAATTCCTAATTTAAAAATTGTTACAGCAGTTGTTCTTATATGTGTTGGATGCTTTTTAGCAGGTATAAACTATTCTTCTAATTCATTCTGTACAAAACAGGTTTTTGCTTTTTTGTTCAGAGATTATATGTGATAAGATTGTAAATTCATATGTGAAATTGAAGTGTAATATAAACATGACTTACCACTGTGTCCAAAAAAATGTGGTGATTCTGAAAACTTATTTTATTGGTATAGTAACATATAGACCTCGATTTTGGAATGAATTGCAAGAATGAATTTTCCATTTTAATTATGATTTAACACTATTAAATTAAAATATGTCACTTGATCCTCTGTTTAAATAATGCATATCTGTATTGATTGTAATAATCTAGAATCGAGATTTATCTAGATGATGTTGACATGTACGTGTGCAAGGCAGTAGTTACAGTCATGGTCAATTTAGCACTTTTATATCTTGATAAAACAGTTCTTTACGTAGGCATATACAGCTTAATGGATGCAATATGTGTACCTATTCTTGTTCGCATTTATGCCTTTTTTAATATCCTATTAATTTCAATGGTGGAATGAGCAGCAAGTAGTTGGCAGAAAAATAGTGAGAGAGAGAATACAATGTATACAAGAGGAAAACCTTAATTCAGAAGGACTTTGTTTTGGTTATTATTTATCCTTATTTGTTAATTCTAGACTTCAGACTCTTAATTTGAAATTATTATTGGCTGAAGCATTATATAAATGCCTGCGTCATTAACATTATGCAGATATCATATGAGAAGGATTAAATTTAAAAGGATGTAGTTTATAGATATTTATTTTAAACAGTTACCTTTTTTAGGACAGAAAGGGAAAATAACCAAATTAAAAAGAAGCATTAAGGGACTATTGCAAATTAAAGTTAGTATTTTATCAGTTTATTCATCTTACTTTATATATAATGCACTAATAAGCAAATTATAAAATACCAAAGAAAGTATACATATATTACAGTATGTCAGTAACAATGAATATATTCTAGTATTCATTAATGCTCTAAAATGCTTATTATTTTAAATATTGAAAATTATTATTTGAAATATTAATTATAATTAGTGATTTAAATTCATTCTCTTACAGTAATTTATTCTTATTGATTTAAATTAATTCTCTTATTATTTGATATTCAGAAAAATGGCTCGATTGAAATTAAACAGCACCACAGTTTTGAAAAAGATTTTACCTAACTTGTAAGGTTTTAGTTTAAACTAACAAAGTTTTATGTTAATTTTTTCTTTCCTGTAAGTTCTTATTTCAACTTCCCATTAGAATGAGCGCGCATTTTAGCTGTATGTTAATTTGAAGTGGAGCCAAGTTTGTATTTAAAGGTTAGCGAGGAACTTCTCAGTGTGAGAGAGCTTTTAGTCTCAGATCACTGCGGCTCTGTTCAACGTCCACCTGGCTAGCTAGTATTTAAGTTCTAAGCCTTAGCACTGTTACTCTGTTACTTATTGAAGTGCGTTAGTATTAGCTAAATCTTGCTATGCACCATTGATCGTTTAGCATAGAGGCCAACCTCGCATTCATAGCTCTGTGAGTAACAACTACTTAATTTCTATTTAACTTTATTTTAAATTATTTGATTGTTCGAATTAGACCCAAGTGTGGTCATTATTTTCTGTTATCCCTCCCGAGTTGGAAAGTGGCTGTAAATAATAGTGGTTTAATAAAAGAGGATTTAAAATCCTTCTTACGTGCAGTTATTCTATCACTTGACCACAGTATTCTACCACAGAACATAGCTGCATTCAGCTCCCTGTTCAAGATCAGGACTTTAACTACTTCACAAATATGTTCGCCAAAAGTATGCACAGAACACTCAGTCCTGACAAACTTAATTTCAATCATGTAACTTTATTTGTTTTTATGTGTTTATTTTTTATCACTTCTATTTTTATTTCCCTCCCCTCCCCTCATTTTGGATGAAGAGTTCACCTGTTTTATTTTTCATGAATAAGGGCTGAATTGTGAGATTATTAGAAAACTCTTTTCCTTTTATATTGCTTCTTGTATTAAGTCATATATACATATATATTTACAAACACATTATGCAGACAAACATTTTTGGGTGTCTCTTAGCTCCTTATGCATTTGCTTGTATGATGTGTATACATGTGACAAATGCTATAAAAGTACAAATGTATAAATTTTTTTTCAGATTTCACACCCAATATATGGCATGTATAGCATTTAGTTTCTATGAACTACCAATAAAAAGCATTTATTTTTTGTTGGCCATCTTCACTGAAGATGAAGTGGTTAAATCCAGAATGTATAGTTAATATCACTATTTTCAGATATAGACTACTGCTGTACCTTCTGTTGAAAAGCTTCACTACTGCAAGGAATGACTGAAAAGAACCTGTTCAAACAAGGCATAGTAGCTCATCATACAGTCAAAAATTTTCACACAACTTAAGCTGTCTTAATTTACTCTCAGATGTGTTATTGTGGGTGTCTGCCAAAAACAACACAAAGCAAAAACATCATCGTACAAAACATTGTGGAAGAAAAGAAAGCAAAGAGAAAACATAGCAGCTGTAAAACATTGTGATATAAAACACTGATGTTGAAAATAAAGTGATTCAAAAACATTGCAGTTTTAAAACGTCATAGAAAATGTTGTGGTAAAAAAATAAAGCATCTGCAAATCATGGTAGTAATATGTTTTTAGGTTTTGAAAGTTGTAAATGTATTTTGCTAAAAAAGCAAGAAGGAAAGTTTAAGTATTCAAAAACTGAAAATGAGTAGAAAATAAGTGTTATGCATAACATTTGAAGGAATTTTAAATTAATATAGTTAAATATTTGAGGTCATTATTCAATTAATATCGTTATAAATCTTTATTCATTGTTTTGCATTAAATATAGTCATATACTTTTCATATAGTCTGAAGAAGATTAGAAAAGGAAGGATGAGTAACTACATGAGGTTACTTATGTTAAAATTATTTAATTAATCATCAAACTGTAAATCATTTTCTTTCACTTTTATCTGATATTCTTTTTTAGTCTATATTTTTTATGAAAAATTTCAGTACAACTTTATAAAAGATATTAATTAAATAATGACCTTTAATAGTTAAATACACAAATTTAAAATTCTATTAATTGTTGTGAGAAGCATTAATTTTCTACTCATTTTCAGTTTTTGAATGCTTAAATTTCCTTCTTGCTTTTTCAGCAAAAATTTATTAGTTAATTCAAAAATATGAAATATGTAGATAAAAATATTTCCTTTTAGCACTCATTATGTGAATATATATTTACAATTTTTAAATCCTAAAAGACATATGTCTGCAATGTTATTATCCTGCAATGATTTGTGGTGCTTTATTTCTTACCATGATATTTTCTATGATGTTTTATACCACAATGATTTAGAATTGCAATGTTTTCTCCATAATATTTTTGCCTGTAACCATTATTGTGAAACCTTAATCTAGTCAATAATTTGGCAATCCTAAGAAACTTATTAATAAGTTCCTGTGAATTGAGAAATATTTCAAATAAAACTTATGAGACAAGCTTAATAACTACTGCCTTAACAATTACTTCCTTCTCAGCTAAAAGGACTATTTGCTACATGTGCTGTATTATACTGCTGCCTGAAAGCTGTTTCATTAACATACTTGCTAATGCCTAATGTCATTTGAAACAGTGCAGAAACCACTACAAATCAAGAAAAGAAGGCTCACTTTATTGATAAATCATACTTTATAAATGGTCATATGTGAGATGACTAATAAATAGCATGTGTGAGAACCTGATATGCTGACAGCAAGAACAATCAGATGTAGGCTTTTCTTTGTTTTAGTGGAACAGTGCACCAATTTACAAAGCAAGCTGAGAACTTGCTATAGTAGAACAGTTTACCTAGTTAACCCACAGCCTGATTTAAATTCCACTCAATGTATTTGGGAAAGACTGGAATTAACTGCATGCCATTTATATTCAACTGCTATTTCTTCAGCAACTGTTATCTATACTGTAAAAGGATAGAAACAGATTCCTGCAGCAGTTTATCAGAACTTAATAGACAACTGCCTTGAAGGCTACATACAGGTATATAATAACGGTAAATGGAAATATCTCTTAAGTTGCAATCAGACCAGAAGGCAAATTTCCACAACACCTCGTTGAATGAACATTTGTAAGAATCTAAATGTAGTTAAAGTGCATAGCTAAGTCCCATGATCTTTTCTTCCAGTTGATTGACCTTGCATGAAATACGAGATCTTTCTCAAAAAAAAAAAAAAAAAAAGTTGCAGATGGAGAGCTATTACATAAACTGATTCTAGGAAAAACTGCCTATTGCATTTCACATTTGTGATTGTGATAACTGCATTACTAATAAGCCTTAGAAACTAATAGCTACTAATAACTACTTTACTAATAGCCTTAGAAATGGTAGCAGAAATTCAATACTTTTTGGCTAATTTTCATATTTATTACCAAAAGTAGCAGTTTATGGATTTTTAACTGCTGCAAGAATATAAAAATACTTTTCATTTATTTTGTTTGCTTTTTTACAAATATACACAGGACATCCATATTATATTATTTGAACCATACAAAATATTGTTAAAAGAAGTTGATATTTTAACTGAGTTGTTCATCTTGCTATTAAATAATATGTATAGGACCTACATTTATATTATTAAAAAGCAGGTAAAATTTTGTCTGCTTATTGTCTCTATCTTTTTAATGATAATTATCAAACTGTAATCAGTTTTCATAATTAGTGCTTCTTATATATTATAATTAGCTGTAATAATTTTAATCATTATTAGCATCGTGTTTAACCACTTTAACATCAGTGACTATAAATAAATAAGTCATAAACTGTATTCAGAAAGAAGGAAATCATTATCTGTTCTGTTAGTAACCCTCTGAGTGGCATGTCTTTTTGGATCTGCTATGAAAACCTGTATTTAAACAGTTTCTGTTTTTATAAAGTTCCATTCATTAAGATTAATATAGATTATTAAAAAAGGTAAGAAAACAAAATATTTTAAAATTATAGACTAATACATCCAAGCAACAAAAAAAAAAATCTCATGATCAGATAAAGATGGTCTTGCTTCTCAGAAGGTTAGATTTATTTTCAATAGTAAAATTGTGATTTTTGCTGCATATATCATAATGCTTTTTTTTATTAGCCGAACAAAATAAGCTTTTCAGTTGCTTTTCTTTATTCACCTAAGTCCAGAAAAGTATCTTACAAATAAACTAGCTGATTGAAGGATTAAACTGCAAAATTGTGCAAAATTAAAACTTTAATTTCCTCTCCCCCCAAAGAGGTGTTAGCCCAGAAGGGCATTTTGTGTCGAAATCTTCAAATGGCATTTTGCGTCAAATCACTAAAAGTGTTGAATCATTTTTCAAATTGTTCCCATCAAATATTATTGCCCTGTATCTTATTTAAGGAAATTAAATAATGAAGAATCTGCATGAATATGTGTATGTTTCTCACATTCTGAAAAAAATAACAGTATCAAGAGCCATCAAATTTTTAATAACGCAGAACACTTTAATAACATATCCTCCACCCAAATATGGGCACCTGGAAGCAAGAATTTTGAAGCTTCGTTTTTTACTCTGAAAAGAAACGAACGTTCAGGAATTCTTAGTTACTCTAGCAGTTGGGCATACTATAACGAAGCATCTCATTTCCTCCTTTCTTTTACACTTGCATTAGGCTAGTCTTTTCAAAACCTCACTTCTTACGTACAACAGAGTGGTAGACTGGGAGCTGAATAAGGGCATAAAAAAAAACCTTAACAAACACTTTTGAGCAACTGTTAAAATCTGAACCCTTTCAGATTTTTCTTTTTCCATTCCCCCCCTCTCAGCCCCAAGGGGCATTAGCCCAGAACAGCTAATGTGTCCATTTCACTTTTCAAATTGTTGTTGCCAAATATCATCACCCTGTATTATGTTTACATTTTTATGGTATTTTTAACTTTTAACATCCTTGATTCATTTCTCCTGAGTGCCATGATCGTGTAAACTTCTTAGCAAAGGGTGAAATTGTATGACAAACCTTGAAAGCAACATATCAGTAAGTTAAATGAGTATCAACAAATATAGTTGTACATACCATAACAATAATATAACACGGGTAAAAATACTAATAAAGGGCGTTGTGTTCTACATATGCAAAAACCTGTTCATGTTTTATATTAATTTATTGGGTCCAGTGTTCTAAATTATGAGTGAAACAAACAAGATTTGGTAACTTTAAGTTCCACATTTATTAAGAATTAAATAAGACATTCTACAAGATATTTTGTTATGGGAGTTTAACAGACGTAGTCATCTATAGTGACTAAGCATGAAACAAAGATATGTTTGACAATAAAAACCGTATCAGATAAAGATAAAGGATAACGCCGAAAGGCTGAAAATATTGGTTACATGTTTCTGTTGGTGGCATGTCGCTCCTAAGAAACATAAAAGCAATGTACATACCTCTACAACATTCATATGGTTAAGCAAGAATCAAGGTTACTTTACACAAACAGCGTCCATTACATTGAAGACGATAAAAATGGTGAGAACGACATCTAAATTTTCCACGGAAATCAATAAAGAGAAAAAAATTCACGTTAGTAATTTACTGGGAAGTAAAACTGAGCCTTCCGCCCTTTCTATGTGAACTCTGTCCTCCATGCGTTTCCGACTCTCGTTGGTTTCCTCTTCGCTAATTCTTCAGCCATCTGTTCCACTGTCGCCGTAGACATAGGACTCGAGAGTTTTACACGGAGCAACTGCTTTTCCTCTGGCAAAAGCTTCAGAAAAATTTTTCCTCCCGTAGACCGCTGCAGGCTCTTTTTCTTCTTCTCGCCAGCCCCTGGTTTGGCGATGCGTGACGGTCCAAAAGCCGCCAGTTGCAAGGCAACCCTAGGAGGATAATCCAAGCAGAAAGGTGAAGGCATGGAGTGGTAAGCCGAATGTTGGCGGATAATCGCTATTTTTGCCAGAGTTGCAATCGACCCACAAGGGTCATTAACCAACATTCCAGTAGCTACCCTCGTTCAGGGTCTCATTTTAGCATGGTGGAAGCCTAACTGAGTTTGAATCACTCAGAGCCCAAAACTCCGGCACGGCGTAGCTGCATACAAAAAAAACTGTTGAAACAGGGTGCAGATTTGCACTTGGTGAGAGAATTTTCCAAACCACTGTCTGGCAGAGATACGTATTCTGAGAATTTTTTTCTCCAGGAAAATGACGAAAACAACGCCATAAATCCCGATTCCCAACATAATGTAAAAGTTTTGTGAAAATGAATTAAAGATTTGTTTTTAATTAGTAAATTAAATGAAACACCGAAGGAAATTTCTACAATTGAAATATACTAATTACATAGAAAAAATTTATGTTTCTAAAACACCTTAAACGACTTTACCACCAGAGTCAGAAAATATGGACCAGAAAGAGGGGTACGTTAACAAAACTTATTAAACTTTATACACCAACTTGTGTGAAACAAGGAACTTTAAAATTCAAAGTGAAAATGACCTTAAGGGTCAACCTAACGAGAAATTAAACACTAAACAAAACAAGTTAACCAAACATTACAAAACCAAGTTAAGATTAAGTGTTAAAGAACAAAAATTAAATGGTTAACCAAACAACCTTAAGGAAAAAGAGGGGGGGAAAATTTACGCAAGCAACTTAAATTCAGAGTTAACCAAAACTGCCAAAATTAAATTGACAACAATTACTTTTCAACAAGGCAAAATTTAAGATCAACTAAATAAAAATCTAATAACTTCTAAGTCTGATAACAGAATTATGATAATCATTACAATTAAGGTAGTATACTTCAGTTACAGATACTGAATTATTATAAATATGTATTACATAACAATCCTCCCCCGTTCCGGGAATTGTTGTGTAGATTTTTTAAGTATTATTTTACAGTGCTTATTAATGTTATTAATTTACAGTGAATAGTGAAATTTTAATGTTCATGTTTGAGATTTAATTTTTAAATTATACTGTTGTTAAATTATTTCTTTTGATTTGGGTAAAATTCTTTAAGTTAGCAGAAAAGCTTGTACAGCAATAGTCAGTTTTTGAGTTCTCACGAGCGGAGAATTTTGGGGTCAAGTGGTCGGTGGCCAGCTGCATTTTTCGTCCCCTTCTTTTGCGGGGGCGAACATGTGTTTTTCTCGTTCAAAGGCGAACAGCTCTGGCGGCGTCGATTCTTGATAGAATTATGAGGGAAAGTATTCAGGGTGTCGCATTCGTTAACCGATTTACGTTATAAACATTCCCTTGGTTTTGAGCTTGAAAAATAGAGGCTTGTCACTGTGAAAAGATAGGACTGATTTTCTTAGAATTTTGGTTGGTATTTATTGGTCTGTTCCTAGTGGTTATTTAGGGTTACTGTTTTGTGTAACATTGGTGAATTTTAATTTTATGGACTTTTTGAACCAATAGTAATTATAGAGGCGGTGCACATTTTGAGCGTCGCGAGGTTTGAAATTTGATCGCTCCCGTGGCGATGGGAGGATTTTGAAGATTTTGTCTGAGTTTCGAAACTTTTTGAGGAGAGAAAGAGAACCCGGCGCATCCCCCCCCCTCCTCGGAGCCGTATTTGCGGCGCGAGAACGATGCGGGCTCCCATCGTATCGTCGTCCGCGAATCTTTTTGAAGGTCTGCGGCTATGTCCAATTCTCACTGTTTTTCTCCCTTGAGGAAAAATGTGATTTAAAGCCGTGCAGAAGATCCACATTACTGAGAAAAATATTAGGAGGAAAAAGTCATCACCTGCAGATTACTGCGACTTGCACTTATCTTCAGTGAGAACATCATTGAGAAGTCGGTGGACATTCATGTTACGTTGGACCTCCTTGCTTGCAGAAGGTCGATCTCCATGAGGAAGTTTTCCTCAACAGGATGTTGTTGTCGTGTTCATTACTACATGGAAGAATGATTGCCAGAGCCTACTCCGAAGAGAGGTTGAACTTTATTTTCCACCCCCGATTTTGAGGGAGAGCACCCCGGGGGGGGAATCCAGGGGTCGCTGCATATTTAAAGTGCCGCCATGGCGCACCGACACTATATATTTACAAATATCCATGTCTTCGGGATTCGAACCCGGGCCTTTCGGTACCGTAGTAGGCTCCCCTAACCACTATACCATCTGGGCGACTCCCCAAGACGTGAATTGACAAATTGCTGCGGCATTGATGAAAAAAAATTCTTGAACTTCTTTTACGTGCGTTTCGTAGACAAATAGAGAAACGAAATCTGGACTGGAATCCTTTCTCCACCGTGAGTTGATTATTTTTTGATTTTGTATTTAATTCTATATCAAACTTATTGCCTTTAACTGATTTAAGATTTTGTGAAATTGATTATTAGGAAAAAAACTTCGTCTTTAACGAAAATTGATTTAAAATATTTGTATACGTATGTAGTGTGAGTTTAAATGCTTGAGTAACCTTCTAAAATTAATAGAAATTGTAAATTGCTTTATTAAGATTTTGGTAGGATTTGGAAATATTTAAAGAATGAAAAATTGTTTCAGACTACTTGAGTATGGTTCAGCGATAATTACGAAATTATTCTAAGGTACATAACTAATAATTTTGGATACAGTATTGATCATGGTACGATTTGTCAAATGAAAAATTGTGAGTAATTTTTAGTAAAATGTTTGTAGGGGTAGTCTGGTCAGCTATTCTAAATGGATAATCATTTGGAATATTAAATAAATGTTTTGTTTATTGATTTACTATTGTATTTTTTTTTCCCTTGTGGTCTACTGTAGGTCACCCATGTGATCCTTTCGGAAAACATGGTTAAACTTCCATTCGAACCTGGGTAGTTTTTTGCGGGCGTAGGAGAATTTAATGAGTTTGGTACCTATACGATTAGATTTATTAATTTAACTGAACTGGTGTTTTGATTTGTTCTGTGTTATGTTTAAATGAAAAGTTTTTGTGGCTATCTCTAGAATTGTATTGAGATTTATGTGCTTTCAGGAAGGAGAGCCGATTAGTTAGTTTTAGTGAGAGATAACTTGTTGATGATTTTGTGTTGGTAATGCATTTTACATGATTATTAATCTTGATTTTAACAAAACACCAGGGAGAACATTTTCATTTCTTATTGAACTTGAGAGTTGATATGATAAAACTTAATTTACTGTGTTGAGGATTTATGAAAATTTAATCTAGCTTAAGGTATTAATTACTTTGTTTACAATTACCAATCTCTTTGCATTGATTTCATGAATTTCAATATATTTTATGAGAATTTTAGTATTGTGTATTTTAGTTTTGTCACGGCACCAAGAGAGGTTGAGTTTGAAGTTTAAATTTAAAAATTTAAATAAAACCCGTAAGCTGGAAGCCTGAATTTGGAATTTATTTTATTATCTATTTCATATTTTGTAAAGCTTTATTGATTTTTGTTTATTAAAAAACTCAACGATTTCAAAGTAATACTATATACTGTATGGAATAAAACATTTTTATCTCCAGTGCATAAGACTGCCTAACAGAAGTTCTAAAGCTGTGTTGTTTTTAAATATGCTCTCGAAATGTGTACTTGTATGTACATGAAAAATATGTCCCTTTGGGCATATTATAAAGTTTGAAAGCTTTCAGACTTTTTTTTTATTGAAGTAGTTAGAGTACATATAAATGTATATAAATAATGTACATAATTTGTTCTTTCAGGTTTAGGAGATTTGGAATTTGATACAAAAGCATATGCATATGGTATATTCAGTGTTTTTGTTCAAGGTCTCTACCTCACTTTAGCTCAAAGAGTTTTAGAAGATATGTCTGCATTAGATGTCTTATATATTAACTCTTATAACTCTAGTCTTTTCTTCATTATTTTGTGCTTACTGTTTGAAATTCAGGAAGTGACTCAATACAGTGGATTCTTAGGTTTAGTATTGTAAAATATCTAGCAATTTTTTAACAGTATTTTTTATAATACATCTGATTTTGTTTAAAAAAGTGCATGTTAAATCTAACAAAATAATTCTGAGTGTTTTTTATTACTTGTTTTAAATAAATAATAAAAATCATATTCATTTGCTGTTTCATAGACACTGTAAATGTTAAATACTAAATTTAATTTATAAATTATATTGAAATCTGGAATTTTCTGTTTTAAAATTCAATAACAATTTTTTAATGTTTTTTTCTTCTTCCAGATCCTGCTTTTGTACTGTGCTTTAGTATCCAAGCATGCATGGGAATTCTACTCAATTACTCATTATTTCTTTGCACTGCAAAGAATTCAGCTTTGACTACCAGTTTAGTTGGAATACTGAAAAGTGTTTTACAGACTGTTATTGGACTTTTCACATTTGGTGGCATAAAACTCAATTTAACAAATGCATTTGGTATTACTTTGAACCTCTTTGGAGGAATTTTGTATTCTTACTCCAAATATAAACAGACTGTAAAAGACTCCAACAGCATAAAACCAGTTTAATTAGACATTAGATATTATATATAGAATAAGAGAAAATTCCTTCAGTTCCTTTGATAAAAAGGAGCAGCAATTAAAAATTCTTAATTGTGACATAATCATACAGAAAATTTTAACTTTTACAAAAGCTTCAGTTTAAGCATAAAAAGTTCTGCAGTTTAACAGTATATGTAGAACCTGCATGTATTGTAATGAATTTGGAAGTCTTTTTCTTTATTACCTGTAAAAAATTTTCAGATGTTTACAATACAATAAACATGATAATTTATTCATTTTTTAGTTCTTAACTTTTGTAAAGTTAAAATTTTATACTATTTTACCATTTACTTTTACCTGTAACTAAGTATTAGTCACATTACATCACTGTCGAGGACTATAAGCACTGATTTACTAAAAAAAAAACATAATATTTTAATTTTAATTACAGTAGGTGCTGTTTAATGTGATTATATTCATCCATGACTATTTTGATAACGTTTAACGATGAGAAAAGTATTTTTCAAAGTATCAATGGAATTTCATTAATTTAATATCGGTATGACTAGAAATACACAAATACTTTTACAGCATTTTAATTTGAGAAAATGTCGCTAATAGTTGATTGTCTTCAATGTTGTACAAAAGTTCATATTCAAAATGTTTCTGGAAATTATTTAACTGATGCGTTAAATGATGCGTTATTTAACTGATGCTCTAATTTTAGTACTCGTATAGTATAACTTATCTCAACATTTGTAAGAAAGTCACCGATTTCGTTATCTTCTTCTTCAGGAAGTTTATCACTTGATATGCTTGGATTTGCTTCAAAAAGTAACTGGCAAATATCTTGTCACTGATGCTTCAACTTGGTTTCATCAGTATTCACAATAGAGATGTTGTTTTTTAATTCTTCAACTTCTTCTAGTTCATAACTTATTAAAAGCTTAAACATGCTTTATTGTCTTTTCTGAGATATAGTTCACATTTCAGGAAATGGAGCTCATCGAGCTAGTTTTCCTTACTAATTCATTTACACGTATATCCATATAACCTGTGTTATAAAGGACTCTGACATTCATTTTGTAGGATCTTTAGGTTTATCACAGGAGTGGGCAGACTTTTCCAGGGTATGGGCTACTTTTAATTTTTTCAAGATGTTATGGTCCACCCATTGGCATAAGTGTAGTGAGCTTAAAAATGTCTACCAATATTTATTGTAACTTAATAATAAATACGAAATGTGTACTTACCTACCTAACCTTACCCCCCTAAAAAAAACTTTTAAAACACGTTTAAAACAAAACGCAAGATACAAACATAATAATAGTAGCTAAAAAATAATAATTTCAAATAATGCATTTCTTATCAAACAGTTCAAAATACATTAAAAAATTAATCATTTTCATCTAAAGTTAGATCTTTTAGTCAAAGTTAGTAGAAGACTTCGTCTGTATACTGTCCCCCAATTGTGAATATCTTGGTATATAATTACTAACTGCAAATCTTGCACTGAATTCTGACTGGTCATGTGAGACGAGAACGATATGTTCCTTAATTATATTCATCGCTGAAAATGGAGGTTCACATAGGTAGGTAGAGCCAAAGAAGGATGTTAAATGAAATGCAACTTTTTTAAAATTAGGTCACTTTACTTCTTCCACTAGATTCCAAAAGTTATTCTTATTTTCTGAACTACGTGCTTTTTAAATAATGTCATTTTGAAGGAGAAAAACTTCGTTTTCCTCAAGAGATAAAGATAATATATAATTTATATTTTCAATTACTTCTTAAACATCAACATTGCCAAATGGGTAACACATGAATGTAACAATTGGTTCTTGTCTAGTAAATTCTTGGAAACGTCTCTCAAATTCGGAGAGATGTGTTATTATTATTTCACCATAGTATTTCTCTTTGTTCAATGTGTCAGGACTGAGTGTTCTGTGCATGTGCTTGGCAAACATTTTGAAGTAACTCCTTAAAGTCCTAAAGTCCCGATCTGGAACAGGGAGCTGAAATCAGCTATGTTCTGGTGTAGATACTGTGCTGAAGAATAACTGCACTTGAAAGGGATTTAAAATCCTCTTTTATTAAACCAATATTATTTCCCAACTCGGGAGGGATACAGAAAGTAAAAGACCGCACTTGGGCCTAACTTAACAATCAGATAAATTTATACTAAAACTAAAAAGAAATTTAATTAAACTTTGCTCACAGAGCAAATCGCGGAGTTGGCCTGTAACTAAATGGTGCGTAGCAAGAAATACTAATACTAGCGCACTTCAATTTATTTCAATAAGCAATCACGTAGTAAGCACTATGGCTTATAATTTTAGCTGCTAGCTGGTCAGGCGAACGTCGAACAGAATGACCGTGATCTGAGACTAAAAGCTCTCTCACACTGAGAGGTTTCTACCTCTGGCTTAAATAGTACTTGGCTCTACTTCAAATTAGCATAAGCTGAAAACGCGCGCTTCTTCTGACGGAAAGTTGAAACAGAGAAGAGATAGAAAGATTTAAATTAAAATAAAACTTTGTTAGTTTAACTAAAACCTTACAAATGTACTTCAGTTTTTGAACAACTCGTCAGAAATAGCTTTGAAATTTTTTAGTTCACTCTTCATCAACATGCAAGATATTAGCTTTAACTTGTTTCTGAAAGTATTAACAAATCCAATCAATTCTACTACTGTTTAGTTTTTTCCTTGCAAATGATTAGTTCAGTAAGATGGCTTGTTATATCAACAACAAAAGCTAAATCCGTCAATAAACATCGTTACTAAATTCCACGTACGCTTTAGCATTTGATTCCAAAAAATCTTTTACAACAAAGTTTGGTCCCTGAATCTTTGTAAAAATATACTCCGACTTAACAACGAGTATCTGCATGATATAACAATTCCCCGTCAGCATATAAGCATTCTGTACCGCGCCACGCACATAGTAAAAATTTCCTCCTTGTGATTGGATATGGCCTCTAATGACATCATTTCTTCTACGCTTAGGAACGCCTTGACTTTGCTCGGGCTCGAGGGTACACCTTCATACTGCTTGTTTATATTTTAATAACAGCACCAAAAAGATTATTATGCGCTGTGTACTTTTCTTGCTATGAAATTACACTTCTTGCAACACTATAGTGAGGTGAATTAAATATAAAAAATATAGTGTTTTTTTCCCTTTAGATACAAAAAGTATTATTTCATGTTAATTATATATCCATTCTCTACATTCTAAGCATGAGACAAATCAGTTTTCAAAAACTACGTCGGGAGCTAACATAGTACACAGTACATTCACAATATTTATAATCAGTCTGAAAAAGTAAAATTTATTTTTGAAGTTAGACTACTATAGATTTGGAACAGAGAAATAGGATGATGAAAGGTTTTATAATTTCACTATTCCATGAAATAGGAAGCCATATGCAGAACGCTGCAGCTAAATTTTTGCGTCTCAAAGACAACAAACGATAATTTTCACGCTTCCGTGTCTATCATGTGCGTCCTTCAACGAAAACAAAATGGTAAGAATCCCACTTAAACGTCATTACGCCAAGAGAAAATGATGTCATCAAAAAGTATGTCCAATCACAAGTACGATTTTTTTTCCTATACGCGTGGCGCGGTACAGAATGCTTATATGCTCCCCGTCATCAGATTCGTTTTCTTCTATTTGGGCCCGAAACATTCTTCTCTGAAGATTTCTTCCTCGAATTGAGTTCACAGTTTTCGTGCAGATACCCATAACATGACGCATATTTAGAATTTTACAACAGAGGGCCTGTTGGTGGATAATGCATTCATAAGAAAGGAGCCATCAGTTGGTTAATAACTCTTTTACACTCATATCCTTAAAAACCATTCTTATAAAAATGCAAAGTTGAGAAATATCAACCATGTCCCTAAATTCGTCAAACTGCAAGGAAAACAATTACACTTAGTAATATCTTCGGTCAGCTGATCAGCCAAATCAGAATTCATCATTCATCATTTGCCCGTGACAGTTCTACGTGAAAGTTGTGCGTCTTTAATTACGGAAATAATTTCATTTTTGTCCTTGAATGAATCAAATAATGAATCGCTGGCTTCCATAAACCCTTTTTTCATCATTTCTCCATCTCCAAAAGGTTTCTTATGTTTTGCTAACACATGACTCACACAAAAAGATGCAACTGATGATATAGTGTTGGGTTTAATAAAATATGATTGTTGTCCGATTAATTGCGATTTAAATTCTTTTTAACTTTTATGCAATTCGCTTTTTAACAGAAAATCTGTATTAAAACGTCCATGCATGCTTTCGAAATGCCTTCAATGTTTCCTTTTTTTGGAAGTGCCACACTTGCATGATATACAGCGCGTCCATAATTAAACTTGAAATTTGCGAGCGGTCTGTAGCAAAAACTATACAGCATGAAAATTGGTTAATAGCAGAATGAAATGATGGGAAATTTATCGAAGAAAAAAAAACAATGAGTTTCAAAAACCATCCCTAGGTGGCGTACCATAGCTTTACTGAGAACATATAAATAATCTACCAAAGTTTACAAAACATGCTCGATATGATGTCCACCATTGTCCGCTACCATCTGGAAACGTAAAATCGCATGTTCGACTGTAGAAAGCAGCATGAACTGAGGAATGTTACGCACATGGCGTTCTATGCTTTCTTTAAGATCCCATGGCCTTGAGGTAACCCTACAACCAAAAGTCGCAAGGATTCAAGTCGAGGGATATAAGAGGCCAACTTGTAAGAAATTGCCGGCTGATGATTCTGTCATCACCGAAATGCCGGCGGAGCTGTTTCACACAACGGGCGATGTGTGAAGGAGTATCATCCTGCAGGATGATACTGATAAACACTGTGATTGCATCACATCGCCTTGCCTGAAGAGCCGGAATAAGGGATTGCTCTAATAATGAAGCATATCGTTGACCGATGACGGTGCATGTCACAGGCCCTGCGGCGCTGTGCTTTTGGAAAAAAAACGGACCCACAGTGAAGGTTGCAATAAAGCCGCACCAAACCGTTACATGCGAAGAGTGTAATTGAATTTGTAGGAATTGATGTGGGTTTGTAGCAGCTCAAATACGGCGATTGTGCGTGTTAACCGCACCTTCCATATGAAAGTGGGCCTTGTCAGTCCACAAGCCATTCGTACTGGAGTTCAACTCGCGCAAGAAACCCCAACGCAAAAGTTTGTCGACTGTCCAATCAGCTGGTAAAAGCTTTTGCACTAGCGACAGTTTATGCGGATAGTAGCGTATGATCTTTTGAAGAACCTTATGAACCTTGGAAGGAGATTGGTCAATAGATGCTGCAATACGTCGAACACTAGTGCTGCCGATGGTTTGCGATCTGTCTTCCTCCACTTGCGTCGCTACATCATCCACTACCTGTGCTGCAACACACTTTCGTCCCCTTCCTGGTTGAATCCCCAATGTTCTCGTTGCTTCAAATTTCCTGAACATGTTTGTTAGTCCTTGACTAGTGAGTGCACCTTTTCGTAACCGCTTCAAAGACCGAAATTTCCGCAAAGCTTCGGTAGCAGAATCTTCGTTTTGGTAAAACAATTTCACCAGTAAAGCAAGTTCCTGGAGAGTCAACGTCATCTTCCTTGACTTGGAAACGAGTATAACTGCGGTTCGCTTCTCGCATCTTTATAGGGTTGCTGTGCGCGCACAAGATTAGTATGGTTACGACATTTGCATATGGCAATAGTTTACATTGCACAGCGCCATTTAGTGGTGGTTTTTGAAACTCATTGTTTATTATGTGGGGGCCTCGATAAAATTCCCATCATTTCATTCTGCCATTATCCAATTTCCATGCAATTCTACTGCATAGTTTTTGCTACAGACTGCTCGCAAATTTCAAGTTTAATTATGAACACCATGTATATAACACACACATTTTGCATTTGTAAAGAAAAACTGTTGTTCCCATGCTGTATTAAAATTGTGTGGGATTTTTTTTCCCAAGACTTGTTTTTGACATTGTATTCCTCTTTTAAAATATAACAGATTACTATTTTTACTACAAAAACACAAGTAACACTAAATTGTAAAGTTGAATGTTTGAAGAACTTTAGCAACTGCTAGACCGTGAAACGTGGATGTATTCAATGCAGCGAGTAGCGAACGTACGTGAACCGATGAATCTGTAATCGATGTATATACTTAAGCATCATCCTGCACTTCCGGTGAAGGTACTTGTGTCGTCTACACATTCATCGAATCTTTTTCTTAAGTAAACACAGTCGCATCGATTGTGAAAAGCCGATTCTTCAGTTTAACTGGCGTCGGTGTTCCATAAATATGTTTCTTTTAATATGCGCGTCTTAGGTCTCAGTAAAGGCGGTCACCCCAAAATGTCTTGGTGGCCAACCGGTCGATCGCGATCGACTTAATGCCCACCCCTGGTTTATCAAAACCTAATGACCACATGTGTTGAATTTTCCATACATGTTGACGCAGCATAAAAGTCACTCGATCTTTTGATGCATGTTTTCCTTCAACCTTCTGCCATATCAATGGAGTGCTAACTGCCACATGTTTAACATTTGTAAACCAAATCTTGAATGCTTTTTTGACACTTAAGATTTTTTTCATTACATATCCATGTCATGTTTCAACTTCAGTTTGCTTTGATTTGCAAATAATATCTTCACAATCCTTCAAAATCTGATGTAAGAGGAGTTGAGAAACATTTAGAGCAGCATTCTGTTAAATGACTACACAATAAAAAAATGAGCATTTTCTAGATCAGAACATTCATAAAAATGTGAAGCTTAAAACAAGCAAAAGGATATTTTGGGACAAAAAAAAGAGGTTATTTAGAATTCCATTTTGTTAAACCAGTTAGTCCAGTCAGTCTACCTAAAACCTGGAAAACAGGTTCCTTTGAAAACTAATACACAAAATTAGGAGAATTTGCAATTGTCTTTTTTCACAATAAGTGTAAAACAAAAGGTACTAATTTAACTGGCAAAGAATTATGCAAATATTCAGAGTCGAATACATAAGCTTACATGTATGTGTTTGATGAATTGTAATTTTGTACAGGGCATAAGCGCACAAGTGGTTTTCTGAGTTTTGTGTACTCATGCTCCTTCACGACATTTATCGGGTTTCTCGCAAAAGTTGGATCAATTTTACAAAGTGTGAGGTAAAATAAATAGCTATGAATATATGGGTGACGGAATGAGATGGAGAATGGGAGGCATGGCAGTCACAAGCGCAGGTACAGAGCTCAGCATAATGCCAGGTGTCGTCTGCAATTTGCGGAAACAATTTCACGACATTGCATACTTATCGAAAAGAGTAGGGCGAGGTCGACCAAGATCTGCAATGACGAATGAGGATCGTTATTTGGCACTTTCAGTGCAGCGACACAAGACTCCTACAGCTTCAACAGCTCTCAGGTGAGCTGTATGCTGCCACTGGAACCCGAGTTTTACGGTTTGCATTTTCCAAAGGCTACATGCCGGAAGAACCGCTGACTGAAGCAGACCAGAGAGTATGTTTAACATGGTGCAAACAATGTACATCTTGGACCAGATTTAATTGAAACAATGTGCTATTTACAGATAAGTCAAGATTCAGCCTGGACGCTCATTCTCGGCACACTTGCATTTAGAGAGGGCCTGGAACATGGTACCATCCCTCCCTGATCAGGAAAAAACATCATTATGGAGGCGGAGATGTTAATGGTTTGGGCAGGTATTATGTTAGACGGCCGCACAGCCTTGCATATGTTCAAAAACGTCTTCCTGACTGCTATGAGATAGAAGAGATCTTAGAGCCCTATATTCGACTCTTCAAGTGCACAGTTAGCCCTGTGCTCCTGTTAATGAACAACAACGTTCATCTACATAAGGCTCAGTTGGTTAACGATTAACTGGAAAGTAAGGATATTCGCCACATTGATTAGCCAGCCAGAACACCTGACCTTAACTCTAAAACAGACGTCAGCAACCTCTGGCACGCCTGCCAGATTTGGCACGTGGTACAATTCTCAGTAACACTCTAAAGTTATCAGATAAAAGATAAATCATCCTGTCTGTCCTTTCTGCACCATACCACCTCAGACCTCATTTTTTTCTCTCCTGTCGTTCAGTTCGTTGCACCGATATACGTGTATTGACTATGATTTCAGTCGAAAGTAGAATTTGGTTTGATGCACGTCGTGTGCTATAAGTTACTTTTAACTTTACAACGTATTCTTAGTTTCATCGTGAAAACTTATATTTTATTTCTTTAATTATTGTGATAGTTCATACCTACATATTTAATCAAATAGCCACTAAAAAGAGAAAGCTTAGCGTTCGCGGTTTTCAAGACTCTTGAACAAATGAATATGGATTCGTAACGTATCGTGTTATTATGTCGCATGTCAAGTGTACAAAGATATTTTCAAACTAAACATCAGTTTTCAGAATTCCAATGAGAAATCTGAAGTTATAAAAAGAGCTGTTGTTGGATATAAGAAACAAGATACACTTTTGTCGAACAACTGGAACCAAACCTAGCGACCGAATGTAGTTTCGTAATTGGTCAGTGTGTAACTGCCAAAGGCAAATCTTTCACAAATGACGAATATATAAAGGACATGTTTTTAAAAAGTGTTGAAATACTGTTCAGCGATTTACCAAATCTGCAAATAACATTATCCGGAATTCAAGAAATACCGGCTTCTACACGAACTATTGAAAAATGAATAACTCAAATGGCAGAAAATGTAATAACAAAACATAATTCTGGATTATAAAAAAATGGTGCACTTAGCGTTGCTCTTGATGAAATTACCTATGTGAATGATTCATACACCAGCCATGCTTGCCTTGCAATAACTGCCCAATATTGCGATAAAGATTGAGTTTATGAAGAATTATAAGCTTGATTCCTCTGCCCTCGACAATTCAGTGATAGGATATTCTTTCCTCATTCGTAAATTATTTTGAAAATAAAACATTAATATAATATATAATAAAATATTTTGTGTAACTACTGATGCCACTCCTGCAATGGTTGGCAAGAAAAGAGGGTTTGTCAAACTTCTTGAAAATAATATTGAACATAGTATTGAACTTCCATTGCACACCAGGAGAGTTCAGTTGCCGAATTTCGTCACAGTACTTAATTTCTGTAATGAAAACTGTTGTTCAAATAGTTAATTTCATAGTGTCTTGTTCTTCATTGATACAGAGGCAATTTAAATCTCTTTTAGAAGAAATTGGCTATTGGCTTAGTCGAGGTAATGTTTTGAATGAGTTTGTGTGATGCAATGGAACACATTAAGGTTTTTCTTAATGAGACAGAAAAACATTTCAACGAATTGAACTGTAAAGAAAGCTGTGCAAGTTGATGTTTTTGACTGATATATCTAAATATCTCAATGAACTAAAGATTGCGAGGAAAGGGCCAAACAGTGCTTGAACTTTTTGGGTACTGGAAAGGCTGCTACGAAATAAAATATATTTTCCCATGACATTAATATTAGCACCTACAAAATATTAAAGGGCTTGCAAATACGTCGACAATAAAAAAAAAGATAAACTTCAAACCTATGTTGAAATACTTAAGGAGGAATTTTCCAAAACATGCAAGGACTATTTCCTTCCTGATCAAGACAGATTTAATAGATCACTAATAATCCCATCCTATTTGTCAACTTTTAAGTAGATAGAAGTTGATAATTTTGAAATGGAACTTACTGAACTATCTTCAGAATTATGGAAAGCAAAATTTACGGAATTACGAAAACATCTGGAAGGAAATTTTAACGATAAATCTACAACTATTTGAAATTGTTGAACATCACTGCCGGAGATATTTAATTGTTTGAAGAAAATTGCATGTGCTCTACTTGCCGCCTTTGGTCTACATATCTGTGTAGCAAAATCTTTTCCTGTATGAAAATTATTTGAGTCCACAAAGAAGTTATTAAAAGCTAAACATTCAGAATCAAGAATCAAATTGAGACACAAATACTGCGATATTAAACACAGCGGTGTAGGGACAAGGTTCGTATGATTTTTAAATTTCTATTTATGTTGAAGGTATAGTTATAATTTATGTTTATGTTAATAAATATCTTTAAATGATGCATAATTAATACATAATAAAACTCTAAATCTGTATTCTTGATCTCTGATCCCTAACTCTGCATGCGCTGCCGCGGGAACCTGTAAAAAGGTTAGCTTTAAATATGTTCTTGGTCCACAGATGACACCACTTGTTAATATACGTCTACAACTGTGCATCTCCAATAAAAACTTAATTGTGCTCCAAACTCCCAACAGGTATGCTGTGTGTTATTAATTCTCATGTATCCTAACTCTGCTATATTGAGTTTTGTAATAGGTTATGGGCCCAGGTTAAGAAATGATGATAAATAATCTAATGACTAGGTTAAATTAGTTTGTTTATTTAATTCTTTGAGTAAATTTTAGAATTAAGATTCATTTAGTCACAAACAATTTAATTGAAGGGAAAATTACATGGATTGGAAATTTTCCATGAAAATGCACCTTATTAAATTATGTAGAGGGTACAAAAGAAGATCCAGTAAAGGATATGAAAGTTTTGTCGTATATCGTTGAAGGGGTAAGTGAAAGTATTTTAATTAATTTCAATGATATAAGAGATTTAGCAAGTGGAAAGGAAGCCTGGAAAGTATTAGCTGAAACATATGAGGATAAAGAAATCACAAGAAAGATTTCAATAATTAAAACATTAGAGAATACCCGTTATACTGATTACAAGGATATGTCTGACTACTTGCATAGGGCCATTTCAGCTTATCATCAATTAAAATCTGCTGGTGTTAACCCTTTGAAGGGCACCGGTATAAAAAATATACCGGATGTTTGTCAATTTTTTAACCTCCTAAAAATTGCTAATTTTTGTACACCAAAAGTTCTAGTCTTGAGTTTCTAGTATTTTCTTTTGATTCTAAATGGCAGCACTACCCTATGCTTGCTCAATACTTTGCAATTATGAAATTAATATACCTCGTTTTAAGGTAGTATCATGTTTGAAGATTCATAAATTCTATTGAAGGGGGAGAAAAAATATAAAATCTGCAAATGTATGACATACAAATGCTAAATATTATATATTTGCTGCATTTAAATGAAA
>KK117438.1:102705-132633 GCA_000611955.2 Stegodyphus mimosarum | reverse complement strand
ATTTCGTTCCATTTTGATGACTCCTTCTTGGTGCGCTAATTTTTTTGTCCATGAGTGTATTTTTAAAAATCTATTTGTAGAAATAAGGGTCTGAAACAAAATATTATATAATTTTAACAGTATTACAAACAACGTAATTGTTAGAAAGAAGTAAAAAAGTCTCATTAATAGCAGAAATTAATTCAATTATTTTTCATTCAAAAAATATGTAATGAAACAAAATATGCAAAACATTTTTCACATCAATAACAGCTGATAATAAACTTACTTTTTGGCTAAGACTAGGAAACGTCTTACTGACATAAGGGAAAGATGGATCATCAACAATATGCCAATGAAAAACATTTAATTTTGTTTGTGCCATGGCATCCTAAATATGATAGATAAATTTTAAGTTAAAACATACAACAAACACTTAAGATACTAATACACTACTGATTTTCTACATTCTTTGGCTATGCTTACCAATATATTTTCATTGCAAAACATGAGAAATACATAACTCAGATAAAATTGTATTAATATTATTCTCTAATCAAATTAATGTTTCAGTTAATCTTAATCTTTTACTCAGAGTTATATCCTAAAATTAAAAAAATAGCATACTACTTAATATCAGATTAAAAAAATTATATTAAGACTATATTTGCAGGAGTTAGCATTATACTTATTTTGAAACTGACTGCATTTTTTGCATACTACATTGTTGAACATTGCATAGCATAAAAATAATGAAATCCACATGATTAAAGTTTAAAATTCACCAGTTCTGAGACTTAAAGCTAAAATTTTTATAAAATTAGTTAAATTCTAAGAACTTAGAATCCAATTTTAAATAGTGTTAACAAACATAAATTTAGAATCAGTTTTCTGCAAATTTTATCAAATTAAATTTTTGGAAAATCAGATTTAAAGAAAAAAAATTTTCTTCACTTAGAAAGTTCATAAATTCAAACTTCTTACAAGAATTATCATACCTTTCATATATCTGTTTGGATACATTATTATTTAACACACTTACCTGATTTCACATTTTTCATTGCCCATTCTATTCTTATAGAAAAAAATTCTTCTATTACTGTGCAACAGCTAACTGTATTTTGAGATTGACACAAACTAAAAAACAGCAGTTCCATTTCTGTGGTATTCATACAAACATTTGAACTGCAGTTCATATCATTTTGAAAAACAGGAAACATCCACAGGCAACTCTGATCACTTTTCCTTCTTTTATTTGGATTTATCAATTTTATGCAATTTTACCTGTTTGCAGTATCAATTGACTGATCAAATTCTCCAAGCAGCAGCTTTTGTTTTTTGAAAAAATATTTATAATTTATTCATTGATTTAAAATTTCAACTTCTTTACTACTGCTCTTTTATAAAACTTTGCAGGTACTCTCATTTGCTGATTTAAGTGAAAATTTCCTCTAGATTCCTCATGCATGAAAAGCTTTAAATTTCTTTTAATATATTATCCTGTCACTATTGAGCAACTGAAAAAGGCCAAAAGAAAAACATTTCTTGAGCATCATAAATTACTAAATGGCAACTTTCTTCCTTCCTTCTTTCTTTCTTTCTTTTTTCTTTTTTGTATGATGCAGTTTTAAAGTATTTTCTGCTTCTAATTTTTTATTTACTGCAAATCTCCATTACAAAAGAGGAAGGCCTATCATTTTTAATATTTTTTAAGAGAAAGTTCCGAAGTTAAATAACTATCAGTTGAATTACATTTTTAAAAAGCAGCTTAGGTTCATTTTCAGCTGTGCATCAAATTTCTAAAAAATATACTTAGTCATATAAATAGAACACACTGTTATATCGAAAAGTTCATTAGAAAAATTCAGAAATAAGGATTAGTTGGCCTTAAATTAAATACAGAGTACAGTGTAAACTTTGAAGCAGATAAATCATCTCTAGCATACTGAGAAATAATAATTAACTGCACTAAATTCATTGGTTAAATTATCAATGCTCTCTCCTTGTAGTTTTAACATGACAGCATGCAATGTGCCCACACTTTCAACATTCTGGTAGATGAGAAGAGGAAGGGGAGAACAACCTGTGTTTCATCAACTGATGCAGTGATTCTTCCATAAGCACTTACAGTGGTGAATACACAGAAAGAAAAGGAATGTGACAGCATACAACTCGTTTTCATTTGAAATTTTGATATTAATATCAATGACTCAATGCAAAACTACAGATTAAATGTGAAGGATTTTACTACATAAATGAATTAAAAACAATTATTCTTTTTTCAAAATTTTAAACTTATAAGCATTAGCTGAGACAAAGCCCCTGCTTTTTAATCGCAAAATTTAATTTTTTTCTACTTAAACCTTCAAGCAAATGTATTTTTACACATTTTGTTTTCACGCATATGTATAATAAAAAATGCATAATTTATTTTTAGGCATTCTCCTTTTTTTATTCTTTTATTAATCATTTAGAAAATTATCGCTACATTAAAAGTAGCAAAGATATTTTGTTATAGAAATGTTAATATTTTCTGAACAATTTTGTTCCATTATTAATTTTCTTCAAAATATCAATATTGTTACATTAAGATACTTTCTTTTACTTCCTGAATTTCATCAATACACCATTATATAATAATTTCATGGATATAAAATATTTACCTCTCCATGACCAAGTAAAACAATTCAAAAATGGTCTCTTTTCAAAATATTATTTAGGTATTTTTCTTTAAGTGCAGTAAATGCTCTTTGTCTTAATATATCACACTGCCAGTTAGAAGTTTCAGCATCTACCATTCATTTCAATGTAAAAAGTTATGTTTAATCTTGCAATGATTACTTTCTGCTTGTGGGTATTCAAAAGAAAGATGATAATTAACTGCATTTTACTAATTAATGTCTAAATCCTAATTTTTGATTTTGTATTATCTTTCTGTATAAACAGCAATTATTTATTTGCTAAAAATAAACAGAAAAAAGCATATTTTAGATTTTTAAATACTATTGTCATTTAACAAATGGTTTAAACTGGAACGGTTAATAAAATGAAAGCAAAACTCAACAAATTAAGAAAGTTACAAATCTTGAAAGACAGTAAAAAAACTCAGATAATCTTTGAGCATATACGAAAGATTTCTCTTGAGAATGAACATTTACTTTATTGGGATGTCATATGTAGATACCAGATGTTATCTGAAAAGTTTATGACTGAAAATAATTCTAAATTGTATTGTGAAAAAATTTCAAACTTCTAAGCAATATCACTGTAGAGAACTCGAAAAAAGATAAAAGTTCCTAGATATAAAAAATTAGAAGATTCTATAGAACACTATAGATTCTATAGAAAAGATATTTTAGACCGGAATGAGGTTTTTAAAATTTTTCCTAATTAAATGTATTGATAAAAGATTATGACATCATTTTGAAAACAGATTTGTCCTAAGAAGTTGCAAATGTTAATTTCAAGAAAGTATTTAAAGTTAATTCAAAAATCTAATTTTCTAATTTTTTAATTAAACATATCCTATTTTGGAGGCACCCTTATTTTCATGTTTTTGTCATTTGTCCTCATTCGATCTTTAATATATTTTTATTACAAATTTATAACTTGTCCTCATACAATCTTTAATGCTTTTATTAGAAAATCTGTCCTCATCCTTATATACACTTTTTATTAGAAATTTATCATTTGCCCTCATCATGTTCATTGAAAAATTGATTTGAAAGTTTGTTAAATAGTAGAGAAATCTTAAAAAAATTGAAGTCATTAAAAATTGCTAATTTAGACTTTTTTTATTTTACGCATGCTTACTTAATTTATTTTATGCATGTCTATTACAAAAATGAAATTTTTTATTATTTCCTTAAATGTGTTCTCCTTTGATTGTTTAATAATGTATAAAAATACTTCCTCAAAACTACTTTCATCTATATTGGCATGTTTTTAAAAGGAATCATTTGTCAACACAAATAATCTAAAAATAATTGTGCATGTTAGAATATAGCATAGTTGCAACATTTTTTTCAATTCTATTTCATAAAGTTATTTAATAAATTCTTTAGAATATAAAACATGAAAAAAATCAAAGTATTTTACAAGGAAAAAATACCAAATTTTTCAGCAAAATTGGCACAGGAATGAAATGTCTGGAAGTGTCCAACAGCAAACCCCGGAAAGAAAAACGTGGGAAGTCTAATACCATAGTTGTATTTACAGCAAACTACATAAAACATACATAAATATTAGAAAACTTGGCATTCATATTTAAAAATTGAACTGAACTAATTAAATGAATTTCTTAAACATGCATAAAATTTGCATTAAGTTTAAAACATGAAGCACTAAAATTAAATTTCTATTTACCAATCCAGGTTGCAGTTGATAAACTAGCTGACTAAATGTCTCTAATCCTCTAAGAGCTCCCCATACCGTTGTACTAAAAAGTAGAGCTTGATTAATAGCATCAGGAGAGTTTATTTTTAAGAGATCTACACAAAGAAAAATAATAATTTTGTGAAATAATAAATTTATATCTCCAAACAAAAACAATTATCTCCTCTCAATATATTTTAAGTACATATTAATGATTTCTTAAGCTATCCAGTTTTAATGTGAATGAGTAATTATGCTTTTCAAAGTTAATGTATTTTCACATTTTAAACTTTTGGAAATTCATATATATCTGATATTTGTGAAGATCTAAATATACAATTATTAAGCAATAATTAAAAGACTGCAGGAGAGATTATTCTCAATATGCTGGCAAAAATGTTACATAATGAACAAGTGCCATGTATTTGTGCATAAGTGTTGAATTACAGAATTTGGAAAGCTGACTTTGGCATCATTATGAAACAGAATGTTGGGAGCAAATACCTTTAACCATAATATAATAGACAAAATAGATGAAAACAGCCATATAAATACAAGGCATATGTGGCTGTCTAGTTTTCTTGAAAGAATTATGTCTTTTTGATTATCATACTGGGAATAAGGATATTATGCATGGTGTTACACTTAAGAAAGGATGATGTTTGAAGGGAAAAAAATAACCAATGACGAGTATGTCAAGGTGACCATGTAAAACACACTTTTGGTTGTAACACTGTACACTGTTGCATTAATAAGAGTTATTAGTATGTAGATTAATCTCCAAGTAGTTTAGATTGTGCCATTAAAATCACATGACTATTACAGATTCACTTTTTTTTTTAAATATAAAATCATCAGCTAAAGTACACGAAAGCTCGTAATTTTGTCACAGCAAATTTAGCACAGATACTTAATAGTAAAATGAAGCTCATGACATTACAACAATTAAATGTGAAAAGAATTCAACACTGCTGTATGATTTCTGAAAACTACATTTTAAAAATCTATTAAAATATTATTTTTCCCCAGTTCAAGATACTATTGATTCAAAAATTTCTTTTTTATTCAGTATATTTTTTTTTACAAATTATCAATTATATTTGCAACTACATTTTTAGCTTTGTACCATAATTATTAAATAAAAAATATCAGTATTTTACTTGTTGTATTTCACAATGTTTTAAACAGTAGTAACCTAATTAGTACTGATATAATGTTTTTCTCAAATATCAAACTGATACATATACTGCATATGGGGGGAAAAACAGCTGTAAAATGTTTCTGACAAACTGTACCATAAACATATTTTTATCAAAAGAATATGTAATTATAGTCATAAGAAAATAGAAAACATAACCCAAATAAAAGTACTATCTATATAATATCCTATACTGCTTACATTAAATGACATGAATGCTATTGGATATTCAGGAATGAAAAACTGGTATTATATATTTACTGTAATTAACATATTAATTTACAAAAAATAATTTTTGTGATATTTTAATGACATATTTATTCTTCTATTCTGACTTTATTAAATATTATTAATATGACAAAAATGTAAAATAATTTATATTTGCAATAAAATTACAGAATGAATATATTATATTGCATGATTAAGGAATTTATGATGTAATTTTAAAAACTAAACTTTAGTAGCATATCAATAAAAATGGAAATACTGCTAAAACTTAAAACAGTGATTATCATAAAAGTGTAATTATAGTGTAAACACCAGTCATGCAAAACTGAAACTATATGGATCAAATGTGGCTGCTGCTCATCTGAAAAATTTGGAAAATAATTGGGCTACTTTTTTCTTCCTCCGCCCCCAAGCCAAATAGGTATTTATTGTGATGCAAGAGGATTTTATCTTTTCACTTATTGGATTTTATTAAATTCTGCATACTTAACAGGGTGCCAACTGCCAAATACAGTAGCCTACTTACACTGTGTCATGAACAGCTGTATAAAGATATATGGTACTTATTTATTAATGCAACCACTTTGGTAGAAGTCAGCAAATTTTTAGAAACCTTGATCTGATACTCATACCCATAACAATTTTTTCAGTTTTAACAAGAATTTTGTTGTATTCCATGTTCTGTTTAGTTACTCGCAAACAGATTTGCTGATTAATTTTTGGAATACCTAATTAAAACATTAGATAGGTGTATATATTATTTTTACATAAAATACGTTTTGTAATTTTGCTTGTAACATCATTCTTTTCCTTCTGTAAAAAACTGTCAAACTGTACAAAGGCAGCTGTACTCATATGTATAACATACATAACATTTAATGTGTGCAATGCTGAAACTGCATGTGATGCCAAATTTGTACAATTTCTTTGAATTTTTTAAGTGCTAACAGATCACTTTGTACATGGGAAAAACAACAGTTTTGTTCTCCCCATATACAAAACGCGCTGCTTTTGCTTAAAAAATTACAGAATTTCATAAATTTGGCATTGTGCACATTAAACATTATAGTCATTATATATAAAATAGTTTATTCTTTAGGATTGTTACCATTAAACTAGATTTTGTGTCAATGTATTATGTGTGGCATTAAATGCTGCTCCCGCTGATAGAAAAACATCAACAAAATTATAAAAATTGTTATTTTTTTAAAACAAAAGACAAACTACTTTTAAATACAATTAAACAATAAATTATTTATTTACCTAATCACATAGCTCATTATTTTGGAAACATAAAACAATTTATATTTACAAAAGCCATAAGAACTTAGCAAAGAACAATAAGGCTACATATTGTACAGTATGTATTAATTGTTTTTCTGCTAATATTTATAGGACTTTAATTAGTATGAAGTGAACTTTTACACCAGTCAGTTTGAAAAATGTGAAAGCACTTGTTAAAAGACAAAATATAATGATGCAACAAACTAAAAAAGAAGTTCGTAATTCATACTAAGTAAAATTGGCATTAACCGAATTAAACTTCCTATAAGATTATGTACATCGCTGCCAGGCCGGAATTTTGTTCATGTTAATCACTGTGAGTTATGTTATGCTTGTAACATCATTCTTTTCCTTCTGTAAAAAACTGTCAAACTGTAGAAAGGTAGCTGCATTATATGTATAATATACATAACATTTAATGTGTGTAATGTTGAAACTGCATGCGATGCCAAATTTGCACAATTCTTTGATTTTTTTAAGTGAGTTCATGTTAAGAGAGGAATTATTGTGATAACGAATATATAAATAAATAAACAAACTTAATTTTATTTCAGTTACAATAAATAATAAGCAGTCTGGATGATTATGTTTTGAGAACTTTAGAGTTTGAATAACTGAAGATCTACTGCAAATTATTTTTAATAACTTAGCTTTTAAAAAATATGACAGTACAAGACCAACTATCTGGCATTCAACTAACTGCAATATTTTAGGAATAAAAAAAAATCCCACCCGCTAAAAAATTTTAAAAATGAGAGATTAATGCCATTATGAAGCTCACAATATTGTTTATAAGTATAAATTGTCACAAGCAAGATGTCACAACTCAATCATTAAGAAGTTCATTTTGGTTTAATGTAAATTTCATTAATTCTTGAGATTTAGTTTATGTTTCATAAAGAAGGATATAAGTTCTATAGTTCTCTGCATTAAAAAATTATTAATATTTCAGACTAAATGAAGCAGATGATTTTAAAAGTTACATGATCTGGGCATAAAAAAAAGCCATGATACACAAGTTTGAAAACAGATAAACAATGGCGATGTAATATGAAAAAGAATGATAAGTGACTTAAGTTTTTATTTATTATATCCATAATTTGTATCTCTTTATTATCTAATAAAGAATGGTATGTTCATTTAAACTTCTGCCCCAAAATGATTGGCGACATTTTCACCAACTTTGTGTAGCAGGAATTCATAATAGAATGAGGCGTACAAAATATGTCAGCTTTTACAAGACTGAAATGTGTTTTTTTTTTTAAATCTTAATTTTAAATGTAAGTTTTCAATATTCAAGTTGATAAAAAATAAGAATGATATTTTAGAATTTTAGAGGAGAAATTTTTTCCATTAAATTGGCTTTTCTAACATGAATTCCATTTCTTATATGTTGAACTATAAAGAAGTTTCACATATCCAGAATTTGGCATTTTCTAAGCTTTCTGGATAGTCGAGATTTTACTGTACTTTGTTCTTTATACATTTTACGCATAAGTAACATTTCTTTTCAGTACATAGATAAATAAAATGCATGTACAAACAAGCAATTATTGTATTTTTACTATTGAAATTTAAAGACAAAATACAGCAATTCACAAAGCCAAAGCTGTTCATAATATCAGTAAGAAATAAAAGATACATCTTTTACTCATGAATTAGAACAGATCAAAATATTACAGCATAAAAAGAAATCCTATAACAAAAACGACATACTTACATTGCTCATCCATATTCATGTAAGGATATTTTTCACAAGAGCCAGCTATTTTAATAGTTAGATTATATAACTGTCCATTGCTATTGATAGGTGAGTATTTCACATTACTACGGCTATTTTCCATTTTTGAGCAAGAATCAATAAAAGTAAGTTTCTGATATCGTTCAATAGCTTTCAGTATTATATCACATTTACTGCTGTGAAGAAAATGGAAATTTTCAGGTTGAATAGTGAAGAAAGTAGATTCAGTAGCATACTGTTGAGGCAATGGCCATGGCTGCCCTTTAGTAGGATTAATCTGTAGAGTTAAAAATAATAATAAAACTCTTTGTTATGGATATGTAATCTAAATTAACATAAAAAATTAAACTTAGATTTTATAAAAAAGTATAAATAAAAAGTCAAACAATTGTGTGTAAAGTACATAATATATGGCATTAGACGCATTATATATATTAATGTACTTTCAGTTTTTGCAATTAGATGTCTTATTCAATAAAATGAAGATTTAAGCAATATGTCCATTATAGCTCTTAATCCACTTAATTGCTAGGCAATTACAGATTGCTTGAATTTCACTGATGAAGTTATAATCTTATGTCTTACCTGAACCAGTTAAGCATGACAGAGAGAAAAGATAGATTAAACACCTCATGAAACCCTATGTTTCACACAGTGCAGTCATTTGACAAGCATATAAGGATACCTGTTTAAAGTAGTGGTAATCAACCTGGTCCCTACTACTCACTAGAGGGCATTCCAGCTTTCATGGTGGGCGCTAGAGGAGCAACCAAACAGTGCTGCAATCCAGTGGCTTGGAACGCCTGATCCTGCCTGGCCAATGACAGGAGACAAGAAGGATATCTCGCACACTGGATCAGAAAAGCAAGCAGCCTTCCAAAAGTCATGACCACGCAACAGATTTCAAGTGCATAAGTTTTGTTCACGTTAAATAAGTAAACCTAAATCAGTACATACTCGAAACTAAAGTCAGTATGTAATTAGAATTCCAAGAGCAAGCACATGCTTACAGCTTCAAAAAAAAAAAAAAAAATTTTTTTTTTTTGTAAGCTCACGTCTCAAAAAAGAAATACAGGCTATTCATCAGAGTATCTGAAGATGAGTTTCATAGAATCTCTTGCAAATAAACAATATCCAGTGTGTTTATTGTGCCATAACATTATCCAATGAGACAATGAAGCCAAGTTAATGCAAGAACATCTTTGTACAAAGCATCCAAATGACAAAAACAAGCTTCTTGAATAATTTCAGGAAATATACAAAAAATTTCAAAACTGTTCAACTATCATTGCATCATTTAAGAAATAACATACAACGAATGAAGATGGATTTATTGCAACTTATTGCATTTTGAAATTAATTGCAAAAAGTGATAAAAGATATAATATTGCAGAAACTGTAATAATACCCTCTCTAAGAGAATTTATCTCAACACTAATGCATCCTCATATACCTCAAATTTTGAAACTGTTGCCCCTAAGCAACTAGACAGTAAAGCGGTGAATTAATCAAATCATAGTTAATATTGAAAGCAAACTTAAAAGTATTCTCCAAAACTCTTCATTCTTCATGCAGTTGGACAAATCTATTACTGCAGCTAATGATGCTTTATTCATAGCATATACGTATGCTATTTTGATGGAAACAATATATTACAAGAAGAAATGCTATTTGCAATAAATCTCATCACAGATACAAAAGGATTATCTATATTTAATACTGTGAGAATATACTTTACAAAAAATAATATTCATTTGAATAATATTGTTGCAATCGCTACTGATGGAACACCATTAATAGTAGGTCGCTATAATGTATTTGTTGCTTATTTGAAACAGAAGTACCAAATGTTTCATGTATTTATTGTGTGATGTACAGACATCTTTTAGGAAAACATCTAAGTACAAATCTCCATTCATCGTTAACTGTAATAATTCGAGCCATAAAGAGAAGATCAAATGCAATTCAAAGAATGATAGAATGTTTTGGCAGCTTTTCCAGGACAATAGTGAAGATTTTATTAAGATACATTTGCAGAGAGAAGTTTGGTGGCTGTCAAAGGATATATCTTTAGCTAGAATTGTAACATTATATGATACAGTACAAAGTCCATAATCCAGACATCCATAATCCGGAATGATTTATAATCTGGACCTGAAAACCACAAACTTTTTTTTTTTGTATGCTTTATGCATGCGCACTTTTTTCCTTCCATAATAAAACATGTGGAGATTTTCGAAAACTGCCAAGATTGCAATCTTGTTTTCTTCCCTTCCCCTAAGGTATGCAGTAGCAGGTGCAGTTTCTCCAAATGCATTGTATCAGTTTACTGCAGACAGCTTATCCTAAGAGGTTTCTTATTGTTTGGTTGCTCCTGACATTTCGTTGTTGATTCTTTTGTGGTACAGTGTGCTTTTAAGCTTTAAACAGCAATAAAAGTGCAGGAAAGCTTTCAACAGCAATAAAGGTCCTATAAAAATAACGGAAGAAAACAAAATCTCAGTCGTGATCATAACAAAGCCAGAAAGGCTTGTTGATCTGACCTTCAGAATAGTTTTATAAAGAACGGGGTCAAAGGCCCGAGGCTCGGCAACCCAGGGCTATTTATACCCGAGTTTCGGTGACATTTGAATTCGGTTGATTAACCTGATAACTCAAAAATAGTCCTGACTGTTGACAACTGTTCGCCGCATACTTCACTTAAAGTTTTAGTGAAGGATAATGTATCCATATTATTCTCCCTCCAAACTGTGCGTCTATCATTCAGCCTATGAATATGGGAATAGTGCACATGCTGAAATGCAAATATAAAGTAGCAGTTTTAAAATCTATGTTAAATTTCTTGAGTAATGACAAGACTATTCAAGAATTTTTTAAATATTTTAGCGTAAAATCTGCTGTGTGGAGCATCGCAAGATCGTGGGAGGATGTGTCTCCAGATACGTTAAAAAATGCTTGGTATAATTTATGGCCAACTACCATATTTCATGGTGAGGACGATGAAGATGATAGCTGCGAATTTGAAGGTTTTCGGACATCGCAAACTAAAGGTGAAATTTTCCAGCTATTGGATTATGTAAAGAAATGTGGAGAAGCGGTAATAAATGAAGATGATATAACAGAAGTTTTTCATTGCGACGACAATGCCCCAATCATCAATCAATTAACGGACGGCAAAATCTGCAATATGGTTCTAGATCCAGAAAATACTGCTTCCGATAGTGAATAAAGTGACAGAGAGGTTATTGAAAACGAAAAAATTTCGATTGACAAGTTAGTCGGTATTCTCAACACAGCAATTACAGGACTTGAATAGTGGAGCTTTGTAACTGAACAAGAAATTACGTCTGTTTATAGAATTAAAGAGAAAGTATTAGCACAAAAAATGAAGCAACTTAAACAACTTACATTGAAAGAAATATTTAATAAAGTAAACAAATAAATATTAAGCTTTTTTTTTTGTAAAATTTGATACCCTTTAGATGATAATTGCTCCTTATTTCATAAATTACTGTTTCATATTTTTAATTGCATAATTTCTGCATGCCATCTTACCAGATTTAAATTGATGATCTATAATCCGGAATCACCGAGGTCCCGACGAGTCCAGATTACGGACTTTGTACTGTAGTGTCATACACACTTTTTTTAAAGTAATAATGAGACCAATCTGTGTTCAAGAATTTAAAAAGAGTAAAGAGTAATGCCTTTTACTTGGCAGATATTTTCAAGAGATTTAACGATATCAATTAGAGATTTAACGATTTGCAGCTTCAATAAGACAATAAAAATCTTATAGGTTACTGAAGTACTGTGCTATTATTTTTTAACAAACTTGTACTTCGTCATGATCCATTGAAGCAGAATTTCATCAGTTTTGCCAGTTATCATCTATAAAAGATTATGTAACTCCAGATGATATTGACAGTTTTAGTAGCCACCTCAACGAACGGGTTAAGGAAAACCGATCACACTCACCATCAACAGACAGATGCACAATTTAATTTTAAAATTATTGGTAGAAAAAAAGACGTCAATTTAAGGAAAACAATATGAATGAAATAAAATGCTAAAATATATCTAGAAGATATACTTTAATAACTCACACTGATTCATTAAAAGCAACAGAAAATTAGACTATTTTAGAATAATTAATAATTTGAAAAATCTACAATTCTACAATACATTTTATTTTTATATTGAAGCTTATAATGAAAAAAAAAAAAAGAATTAAAGAAATATGGCATACATGTAAGTTTTAGCCAGAATTACAACTTTACTGCTTACAGGTTTAGTATGAATTTTTTTTTACTATGAAACTAGATGCACAATGGTTTCATGATTGACAATGGGAAAAGTAACAAATAAAAAAAGTGTTTTTTCTTATGAGAGGAAGAATGAAAGATTATATAAACAAATGCAGCAATGAAAAGAAATACCTGTAAATCATCCTCATGTAGTTTAGATGCGATACCTTCTGGTATATGTCCCAAAGAAGATGTAAATAATATAAATAAGCAAATTATTCCTATTTGTTTCATGATGACTGATGAATAAAGTTCTAAAATGAGTTAAAAAAAAGGCTATCAAAATATAAAGAAATTCTACAGACACACAAAATATAACTTTCAGAAGACAGCTACATGTAATTAATTTATCTAGAGTAACAACATAACATGTTATTCAAACAGTTTTTCTACAGAAGTTACAAGTAACCGTAGGAAAAAAAATAAAGAATTAGTTGCGTTACTATAAAAAATAGCATTCTATTTTATAATTTCGGTATTATTTTTAATATTAAAAGAAAAAGACTAAATATATTTTAAAAGAGTTAAGTACACCTCCCCTTTATGAGTACACAAAATAAGGCAGTACGCAATTAAAATAAACATAAGAATGATAAATTTGAAATACTTTGTTGGTAGAAAAAACATTTAAGAACTCACTAAAGTTACATTCCTCAATACTGCAACAGTTCTGAACAAATCAAACAATAAAACATCGACAATATAACATCACATGCTTATCATCACTGCACGATAAATTCGAGATTATGATTAAAATTGAATTTTATTCCTATCACCCATATCACGGAATTCACAAATGTTGCGAAATGAAAATGAGATAACAGTCAACAACTGAATTGTCCATCACGATCAAACACGCCTAGTGAAAGTTTCGGCGAAATAATAAAATACAAAATACAAATACATCTGAATAATATCAATTTTATTAAAGGCAGATAATTCGAAGTAGTTTTTAAATTTTCTTGCAAGAAGTACAAATTATTTTTTGTTCACGTGCTTTATACATTTAGAACTATCTTAAACGGTAATTTAAAGGAAAATATACATATATTTTTTTTTCCCCTGCAGTGAAGAATAAATGGCTATCGCTAGAGATTTTATTCGGTTTATTTGACTTCAATCATCCTATTCGCACTACGGCCAAACCGACTTGTTTCCGCTTACCGACTATTTAATTGAATAAAATTCAATTGACTGATGCGTCTGCGCATGGGAAATGACCGAAAGTAGTGCTATGAATCGCGTCTGCGTGAAGATACATTCAAGAAGTGGGACATTTAATTTTCACAATGTAAGGGATGTACCGTTTTGTTTACAAAGAACAACTCTTTTGAAAACGAGTTTTTAACTTTTGGCAGCTATCATGACTGACAAGACCAGGTAGAACGACTGCTTACTAAAGATTTTATATCTGTCATTTTAACATTATGTGAAATGCAAAAGTTCGCCAAGTTTATATTAAACGATCGTGGCCTTCTTGCCCAAAACTGACTTTCTGCAATATTAACTTTGAGAACTATTTTATATTGATTTCGCCTCCTTTCTTGTAGTTTATAATTCTGAAATACTCACGCTTAAAAGCAATAAACAGAATAACATAAGTATTTAAGTTTTCTGCTTATGTTGCATTTCTTGGTTTGTATGTACATATAAGTGTTTTTATATCTTTGTATTTATTAAAACAGGGTATATTTATAAGAATTTATAATTTATTTTTCAGACAGTTTTAACTTTGTTAATTTATTATGCATTTAAAATAACTGTCAAAAAATTGTGTGTATCTATCATAACCTTCACTTTATTACCTACCTATATGTAATATTCATGTGGTAATTGAAAGAAGGGGAAAAATGTTAGATAAAATAATCCGAAATATAAAACAAATTTACATAAAAAAATTATTTATAATTGAGTATGGAAATTTTTCATGAAAATAATGTGTATTTTAGAAAATGTTTAACTAATTGGTATATTTGTATTTTTTTCTTTCTTCTCAGAAATGTATGGATTTCTGATAAACAAACAGTGGCTCCAAGTGCCCCACCACTTCTCTCTCTTTATGATGATTCGTATACAAAATCTTATACTGGGTTAAATCATGTAGCATATTCTTTTCCTGATAACAATGCTTCTGCATTACTTGGCAAGCCTGAAGCTCATAATTTACATGGTGAGTGATTTCTTCTGTAGAGATACTTATAATTTATCATTTGCACATTTTTCACTCAATGAGTGTAATCAGTCAGAAAATTTTGGATATTAAAAAATATTTAGGATAAGTTTTTATTGTAAGAAATTACATACTGTATGACTAAGTAAATGATAAAGTTTTTTTTTTTTTTTTTTTTTTTTCATAAAGTGTATTTTTTTTTTCTATTTTTTTTTTTTTTGACATCAAGTGATACTGTTTTCTCATAATTGCTGTTTATTTTCAAATTGTTTCAGTAGTCTGTCAGATTTTTAAAATTCATTTTTGGAACCTTTTGTCCATCTTGATGTACTTTAAAAATTGTAATGTGTTGGATTATTTGTAATCTATTATATAAAACATAGTTCTGTTTTTTAAAAACTGTTGAAGTCTATTTACAGCTTCAGAAGGTATTTTTATTCACTCATGTAAAACGGCAAATGTAATTTTGGTACTTTTCCGTTGTGCATCTGCCATGCATTTCGGCTGGTTTTTTAGTTGTAAACAATTTCTAGTGTGCATGTATATATGTGTTTTATATAAAACACAATTAAAAATAGACATACATGCCTAATGATAGCACTGTAGTTGGCTCCTCTTTCACATATACCAAAAAACGCAGCAAATGCATAACGGAAAGGTACTATAATTTCATATGCTAATAATGCTGTTGAGCAGTAAGAAAGTAGTAAATACTAATACATGCCACTTGATAGTAGGAATTTAATAAATGCTTTTTTTCCTTCATAAAAGTCATCAGAAATTTAGTGTGTACTATTTATTAATCTATCAACACTTATTTACCAATCTAAGGAAACAAATTTTGCTGTGACAAATAAATGACAGCTTTTATTTTGCAAATAAAAATCAAGGTAAGGCATGAAATGAGGAAAAGTGTATTAGATTTTGATACATTAATTATGAGAGTGCATTTTTTTTTTTTTTTCTGAATCAATTCTGTGGTTTATGTTATAAATAAACAGAGGCACTGTTTACTTTTTTTTTCTTTTTTTTTAAATATTAGTTTGAAATCTTATAGAAGTTTGTACTTAGATCCACTTTTCTAAATAAGTGGAGTGGTTGTTAAAGCATATTTCATTTATCTTCCTACTTTTTATATAGTTGTTCCTCTGGATTTACATGAAAAGTAAAGTAATTTATTTTGCAAAATTATGATGAGGCAAACCAACTATTAGTTCATTAAGTACTGTCTTTCTGTTTTAACAACTTGAATTTAATTATATTAATTAACTCAGTGTAACTTTAAATAAAAAATGTTTAATAATATCAATAATGTGTTTGTTTCTTACTCCACATGGTAAAGTATTTCCTGCAGACTCTGTATAAGTGAACAGTCTTAATAATTGGATTAAAAAAAATCAGAATTGCTTTCTGTCAAATAAGCAATCAAATAGGCTGTTATGTAGCACTAAATGATACTTACATGTTATCCCATTGAATATCAAAGTTGGCTACCATTGAACCATAAAAGTTAGCATAGATCTCATCAAAGTTGGAATGCACAATCCATCAAATAGCCACTCATGTGGATTTATTCAACCCATTTCATTTTGTAAAAAGGCTTTTGTTGATTTTTGCTATTTTGTTACACTTTCTGATTTTATGGGAAACTGTTGGAAAATGCTATAAGTACAAATTTTTCACTGATGAATTTTATGGTCTCTTACTGTTTTGTTGGCTGTATGCAGCTGTTCTTCAACAGATGTTAATTTTCTTGATGAGCTATAAATGAATGGGAGTGCAGTCGCAAATGTCATTCAACAGTCCTGAAAGTCAAAATACAAGAAAAGAATAGCTGTAACAGTTAATTTATATCCTTGTTCATAAAAACAAAAGGTGGCTTATGGAGAATCAATTCTGGTTACTAGTTTAGTATTTGCTTACTAAATTAGTAATTTTTTAGTTTTTAATTGTTAAATTTGTTTCTGATTTGTGAGGCCCTTTTTCTTTATGTTGCTTAATAAATCAAAAAAAAATTCTGTCTTAATGGCAAAGAAATCTGAAAGGTTAATGATTAAAAACAAGAATAAATTTCTCATATTATCATGAGAAAAACTACTGAACTGTCTTGAGATGATAAGGAAGTAGATTATTGTAGCAAAATAGATGCATTCACAAAATAGATTATTGTTGCAAAGTAACTGTAAAATAAAAAAAAATGAAAGTGAAGAGCTCAGCAATGAAAAATTAAAAGTGATTTTTAATATTGTTTTTCCTGAGACACTGAAAATGGAAGAAGTAATATGCCCATGGTCAGAAGGGAATGGAACAATATGAACAATTTAATTTTGTATTGAAACATAAAATAAAAATAAATAATTTTCAAGATTTCATTGAAATAACTTTAACAGGAAAATTCCCAATAGTACTAGGAAAACTAAAGTTATCGAGGCTATCACTATTAAATAGTGCTAAAGCTAAATAAGCTTTCAGCTCAATGGGCAGTGTTTCTAAAAGATCTTCTTGACTGTATGACATATTTCAGTTTTAATAATGATCCTATTAAATGAGAAACATTTAAGAGAATTTAATCCTAAATTTTATATAAAAACATTTTTGAGAAATCATTTCAAATCCTTAGAATATTCTAGAAAATAAACTTGAGTGAAAGAAGAAACTAATGTGAGGTAACTTTGGATCAAATCACAGGATAAAATTCATCCATTATTTTTATGTAAATTCTGTGATATTTAGTGATTTCCTTAATTTTTGGATTTAAAAAAAAATTATTTGGGGGTGGGGGCTCATGTACAGTTATTTACATTTTTCTTTTTATGAAACATGAAATATTTAATCATAATTTGATATTATTTTAATAAGATAGAGTGCAAGTTCTTTACTAATATTTTCACAGCCTACCAGTGCCCTCAGCACAAAATAAAATTGTTGAAGCTATTTTACTAACAAGAATATTTAATTTTATCAATGAAAGCAATCAACAATATAAATTCTAGAAACCTTCTAGTACATTTCCATAGTCATTTACTACATATATTAGTTGGGAACTCATCGCATCATTGGTCATTACGAGGTAATTCAAGTGTTTGCTTCTGTCGCAGCTTCCTTGAGAGTCCTGGTACAGTGACATAGCTAAATAAGATATTTCCCGTTCTTGCAAACAGGAGGGTTCACAAAATCTTCCGTTATGCTTGGGTGCTGTAAACTCTAGCTGTGGCTCTGTCCTGATGTACACGTCAATTCCATAAAGGATTTATGAAATTAGTTGCCAAGGTGTTCAACTCATTTCAGTTTAATGAAGAAAAACCTAGTAATAAATTTAGTTATTTTAAATTATTAAGGAGTTTTATAATTTCCTAAAAGTTAAAGCTTCTGATGTAGTCTAAGAGCTCCTTTAGGTCTTCTAGAGCAGTAGTTCCCAAACTGTACTCTGCAGAAAGGTAAGGGCTGCATGTACACTTTCCATTAGCTCAGTGGTCGCTTCAGGAAAATAAAATTATAAAAAAAATGAATTAAATTTAATAAAGAAAATGTAGAAAAAAAATAAGAAGATTAAAAACTACATTCTGAACGAAAATTTAACTATTTTAGTGTCTCTTCAGCAGGTGACGTTTGATCAATCTGCTGCCACTAGTTCCCGAATTTATTGTAGGAGAGATGAACAGATGATGAAGCTCTGCTGAATGTTCGCTGATACATTCTAAAAGTTTCTCTCAAGAAAACTGGAAACCCCTCAAAAGTTTATGAAACTTAGCCTCATTAAACATAGGTTATCTAATTGATATGGAGTTAATTCACAGTGAATTTTTATAGCAATGCTACCGAGAGTTTTCCAGTGCATTTGCCCTGTTTATGAAGTTTATCTGCATACTTTCTAGGTGCTCATTAACTAGTGTTGTATTTTATACTACTGATGTGCTAAAACCTTGAAAAATGACAATACATTTTAGGTAAAAAAGCATTACATGATTGATTGACTTGAGTGTTTTGTTTAGTTTCAACTAGGTAAGTATTTGTGCTTTGTTATAAGATTTTTATTTGCTTTATTTTATATGCGAGATGAGATTTCCGCATAATAAACAATTTTTGAATCTGCAGCTCTGCAGCGCTACTTCATTCATGATTTGCAAAATGCAACAGAAGTGGAGCAATGGTGGGATTGGGATCTTCCAAATAAAAAAATAAAAATAGTTGTATATATTATTCACAGAAGCAAATGATGGCTGCCTCTGTGCTTCTATGTGTAGTTTTGGTAATGTGTTGACAAGCAGTTCCGTTTTTCGTATTAAAATACGATGTAATTACGACGAAAGCCATGTCGAATGACAGGTAATCTGTCTTGAAATTTTCAAAAGGCAGTGCAAAGAAATTTTCTCATTATAGGAAATCTTGGCATTACTTTCTAAAACGATTAAGGAGAAATTAAAGAAGTATAATTCTTTGGTGAAGCATGTAACCACGGATTGTGTTTAAATTTTGTATAATGGATATTGTCTAGTGTTTGCTTCATGAAAAAGTGCTCTAAGTTAGCTTTTGTCAAATAATACTCTTCTTAGGCGAATCAGCAGTATGACTGATGATGTAAAGGAGGCATTTGTCAGTCCTATCAAATATACTAAATTCGGATTATAAATGGATGAATAGACTGACCCTGCTGCTTGGGTGGTTACAACAGTATTTCTTTGTTTAATTTACGAAGTTATCAAGAACTTCATTGGAGATCACTACCAATCAACACATCATTGAATGAAATACTTAATCTTTTGGATGAACCCTTTTGATCAAAAGAAAAACCGTGGGAAAAGTGTTTAGATACATACAATGATCAGTCCTAATGCTCCAGATCTTTCCAGTGTTAAAGATAAGGGGGGGGACGTGGGAGCATTGCGAACTCATTGCGTTCTTCATAGACATGTGTTAGCTTTGCAGAAAATACTGTCTATGATATCATTGAATGATGCTATTGAAAATTAGTTCTGACATCTTAAAACCAGGCTCTTCAAACCAATGTGTGAAAGCATGGAAAACATTCTGAGTTCTTTCTGCTACACACTAAAATAAAGTGGTTGCTTCGGGGAAAAAGCTGATATGCTTGATGGAACTGCGTAAATAAGCAGTGGCCTAGCTAGGGTGGGGCAACGGGGGACATCTGTACCTGGGCGCAGCATCCAGGGGGCGCCAAATTGATGTTACGAAATTTTAGAATGAAATTATTTCCATTCTTGGCGCACAGAAAGGGGCGCGAAATCTTGAGTTGTCCCCCGGGCAATGAAAACCCTAGCTACGGCTCTATAAATACGCTCTTTTGCAAAAAAATCGAAGCACCAAGGACTTTTGCGATCGTGACGAAATTTGGTATGCAAAAACATCTTGATCGAACATGCAAATGATCAAAGTTTCAAGGCAAATGAACAAGAATTGCGATCATAGCACTTAGTGCGCAATTCGCAAAGTATAAAACAAGGAACAGACGCGGAATATTTATCTTTTTTTTTTTTTTTTGCTGCCATTGTAATTCCGTAAAGGAGCAACTAAAGATGCCATTACGACGATATTGAAGACCTTACAGACAACTAAACGACTTCGAGCGTGGTCGCATTGTAGGTTTGCGTGAAACTGAGTGGTTATACCGAGCAATAGGCCGCCACCTGCAGCGTACAGACACTGCGGTGCAAAGATGTTGGCAGCAATGGTTGCTACAAGAAAATTGCCGACGAAATGAAGGCTGTGGAAGGCCAAGGAGTACAAATGCGAGACAAGATAGGATGATTGTTCGCCAGGCCCGAACCGCCCTAATGGTTTCATTGTCGACTATTCAAAGCTTTACAGCCACGTCTATACCTCCCGTGGCACCGTCCACTATCTCAAGGCACTTGTCTGATGCGGGGTTCCGCTCACAGAGGCCTTTAAGGCGTTTGCCTTTGACCTCACAACATTGGCGGAATCGTCTGGAGTGGTGTCGTAGCCGATCATCATGGCTGCCATCAGACTGCCATCGTATAGTGTTCAGCGATGAATCCCGCTTCACTCTTGAAATTTGCTTCACTCTTGGTGCCAGCGGTCCCAATCAGCCTTTGTTTTACAATGGCATACATCCATAACCCCTCGTGTGATGGTGTGGGGTGCTATTTCTTATGACAGCAAGTCATTTTTAGTCAACCTCCGTACATCTTTAATAGCTCAACGATATGTTGATACCACGCTGCAGCCGGTTGCATTACCCTTTATGGCACTTCATCCTGGGCCCATTTTCTAACAAGGTAATGCCAGGACACATACCGCTCGCATATCTTTGGACTGTCTCCGTGCGGTTGATACTATTCCTTGACGAGCAAGGTCACCAGACCTTTCACCAATCGAGTATGTCTGGGACATGGTGGGCCACCAGATTCGGGCACCACAAAATAACGCAGATCTGGAGCGACAACTGATGAATGCCTGGCATAATGTGTCGCAGGATGACATTAGGAACCTCTACCACTCCTTGCCTCGACGAATTCAAGCATGCATTGCCGCCAGGGGCGGTTCGACCAACTACTAATTTGAACACTGTATGGGTGATTGTGAGCCGTGAACAGGTACTATTACCTTGGTTTTTTAATCATTTTATTATCTGTGTATGAGCTATACACATATTCAGTTTCATCAAAAATAACCACTTCCTTCATGGTGCTTAGATTTTTTCAAAAAGAGTGTAAGTAACAGCATTTTTGATGACTGTACATGACAGTACATTAACAACGGTTTTAAGCGATCATTACTTGGTGTGCAAGCTAGTATGTTTGGCCAATATTTGTAGCAAAATGAGGAAAATGAGTCTATAACTGCAGCCACAAATTTTGACTCCTGTACAAGTACTTTCTTTTCAAAGAGAACGTATGCATTATTTTGAGTGCAGAGGAGGGAAAAAAAAAGACATCAACTGCTTCCCTCTTAAAAACGCTCTTTAAATGAAAATAACGTCAGTTGTACAAGATTAAAATACAGTCAAACGTACCTCGAAGCTCTGAAACATTCATTCGAACATAACTTTCTGTCAAAGCACTGGAAAAGGCTTGATATTGAAATGAGTATTGAATGAGTTTAGTATGAAAAAAAGATATATATATAAATTAACTTTTCTGTGTGGAATCGTAGATTTTGTATTTTATAACAAACTAAAATTTCTATTTTAAAATCAAAGTGTATCCGAGTTCTGGATGCATTTAGAAGGAGAATTCAGAATCTTCTCTGAGGAAGCAAAATTAGCAATGTTGTCTCTATCAATTACATACTTCGGTGAAGCAACTGCTTTCCGCTTTTACAGGTACCAAAATAAAGAAAAAACCGCAGAAAGGCAGAACTAGATATTCACTTATAATTGATATCAACTGCATCTAAAATAATAAAAACTTTTAAAAAAGTGCAATTCACTAGTGTCTGTCTCATTAAGTGTTTAAACGTTTTTTCATGTTATATATTAATTTAGACCTTTTGCTGTACTACAGTGCACTCTAGTTGCACCACAGTTGGTAAAATAGAAATGTTTTCTACAATTATTAATAAAATTCCGACTAACAAATAATGAAAGCATATGTATTTGTATTAAATTGGCGGAATTGAGTTTATTTGTAGGGACCTTTTTTATTGTTACTGTCACCTGTAGTGTGAAACCTACAGTAATGCAAACAGTTTCATTTAACAACCTATGGAAGAATGTTTAATGTGTCTACGTTTTGACAGTAGCATGTATATTGGTTATAACTGAGGAAAAATAGTGATATTGTTACAAATTTTATGTGAAAATTTTGTATTTTTCTGTATAATATAACATGAAAAGCTTAGAGAAACGATGCTGTACCGGAAAAATAGGAATACAAGGACACCTCTATTTAACATTGAGTAAATAGTTATCTCACTAATTTGGCAAGAAATCGTCAAACTTGGCGACCATTCGGGAACATTTCGGTCCAGTCCCTGTATAATTATAATGGATATTGTAATTGATACTGTGTGTAAACTGAAACCGTAGTCAGTCCTCATATGCCTTCCAATAATTTCAAGATGAAGAAAGTACTGCAAATATTTTGGCGGTCGGGTTAAAATTACATAAGACCTAAGAGTTCATCAGTTTCTCACTTGTGAGTTGTTAGTTCAGCGAGAATTCGAAGTACTGAGATATCTCCGGGTTAGCTTCGCTCTTTAGATGCGCTTTGCCGTACGTTATGTTTAACGTTCTTAGTAGTCGAAGTTTAACTACTGATTGTACACTATGATACTGTAAAGAGTTTTACGACCATTTTTGTTGAAAGTTCCAGAACTGTGAAGTGTTTCTTTTCGTAAAATAAATTTTGTCGAGCTATCATGAATTGTCTGTATATTCAATCTATTACGAAGCTGTACGCACGCAACAATATGGCAAATTCCAAAGTTTTTGCAATATAATATTTCATTACGTGGGTATACAGTACAGCTGTTTAGACCTTTCTTAACTTTACATTCCTTTATTATGCATCTCCTCCTCTCCCCCCTTCTTATATCATTACTACTAAATAACTTTACCTAGTAAGATTCAGGGTAGGCTAAAAGGGCTCCGCCATAGGAATTGATTCTAAAAAGGGCTCCTAAGTCAAAAAGTATGGGAACTGCAATTCTAGAGGATTAAGGATTTTGTTTTTCATTACATTGCCATTGATCTTCAGTCGTACCATATCTACTCTTCGATTTGGTAACTTCACTGATATAAGATCTGGTTAAAAGCTCTTTGTAAAGTTTTCAGTGAGCGTAATATTTGGGATTATTGTCATTTTAATATAAGCACTGTATCAATCTTAAGCTGGAGTTTGTGGCTTCCTTTGTAGCTGGCCACATAGATCCTGAACAGTATGTGACTTTGCGAGGAACTAAGTTTTCTTCAGTTGGGCTTACGGTCATGAGATTGCCTGGGATGCATTGTGCACACCAGGAGGATAGTGAAGACAGCTGACCATTTGTGACTGTAATATTCGCACTAAAAACAGCGAGTATGTTCGATGTGACTGAAAAATGGAGATTCCTAACGAAATTATAGATTTTTTTTCCCTTCAGTTGACTTTTCAAATACCGCGAGAAATTTTCGAGCTCACCTTTGTTAATTATTCCAATAATTTGCTTACTTTGATAATAGGAAAATGATCCTTTAACAGTACGGGCCCATCTTAGGCCCAGCGGTACCAGTTTCCTTATGAGCCAATTTCCCATAGAAAGTCCTCATCGAAGGCATCTCTCCCTTTAGAGGAAAACTCTTGAGTGCTTTACAATAATCAAATAAACCAAAAACTAAACCTTTAGCAGCACCTGTTTTAGTTTGTCAGGTGAACATAGTTGTAGGCAGAAAATTATATATTAAAAGTGTTTGAAAGTGCCTCTGAAAAATCATCCTTTTTTTCTGCTTTTAAGGAAATTCAATAATTCCACGCGATAAAATACAGAACAGTAGACTTAAAAGGATTGCTAGCTGATGAACTGCGGCAGTATTTTGAACAGTGGGTACCTCCGTATTATTCCGTTGACCGTGAAACTGTCGCCAAAGCACATACAACATCTGTGTTTTCGTTTGACGTAACTCTAATTAATTTTCGATAAGCCACCCTTTGTTTTTATGAACAAGGATATAAATTAACCGTTATTGCTATATTTTTTCCTTTCATTTTGGAAGGAAAAAATAAAAAAGGATTCCGAAGACTAGAATCACATTAGTGACTACATTCTGATTCATTTACAACTGACCAAGAAAATTAATTGCTGTTGAATAGGATAAAGAACAGCTGGGTATAGCCGACAAACCAGTGATGGAAGTTTGTACTCATAGCGTTCTAAACAAAGCTTCTGGCAAAATCGGGGAAGGGCTTAACAAAATAGTAGATATCGACGAAAGGCTTTTTATGAAGCGCAAAAAACAAAGCGGGTTGAATACTTTTGCAGCAGTGGTTTATTGTGTAGACAGAGGGCTGGCTGAATGTTTTATTGTAAGAGTTGTAGATAGTGCGGCTCAGAATCCCGCAGGAAAGGATTCATGCAGCTTTGGCGATTTTTCCGCCAGCTTTCATGGTTCGATGGTAAGTAGTGTTCACGGTCAACGGGATAATATGTAAGTTTTGAACAATACAATACTTAGCAATGTATAGATTAGAAAGAGGGAAACGTTAAGACATAAAATTTAATTTGCATGATTAATGAGTATAATCTCCTTAATTTCCCCATATTCTGCTAACACTTTTGGTTTTGGGTATTAGTAGTAACAGCCATTTAATTTTCTTTTGATTCCTTATTGTGTACAAGATCTACTTCTGTAGTCTAAAATCAGTCAGGATTTGTATGTTTGAAACAAGGATTAAGGATATGTATGTTTGAAATGTCGGCGCTTGATTTCTGACAAGAATGGGGACCGAAATTTCAACCAGAAATCTCCATACGCTTCTCCTATCGTAATAAACGATTTTTCTTGAAGAAAAAAGTAAGAACGAAGCCCATATACGGATTACAAGTTGAACGCGGTTACAAATTATGAACAATAATTTGTGTATGACTGACTAATAAAGATATGTATTTATAGCTTTTACTATAGATGGGACGTTTATCAAAGGGACGGAACGGCTAAGAAATTGAAAAAAATTACTCTTTGTTTCAAAACGATATCTCTAGTGAGTTTATCTTGAATCCTTTAATTATTTTGACATAATTCCAGCAAGAGTCATCATTGGTTGTAATAATTTAGTACTCTTTTTTTTTTAATAAAAAGTGCTTATTCATTTTGTCAGTACTAAAATCTACTAAATCAATTATTCTCAAATTGTGGTATTCGTACCTTCAGGAGTCCGCGATCAACTGAGCGGGTGTTTTATTAAAAAATATATTATAGTTTTATTAAAAAAATTCTGTTCAGTTTTAAAGGACTAAAAAGTAGTTTCTTGCCAACATTTTCTTCAAATTGCTAACCGTGATTTTGCCTCCATTGGTACCTTTCTCAACAGTGTAGTTCCATGAAAATACTTCTTTAATCGTAGTATATCTTAAATGTGAGTACTGCAACAAGGAAAATTGGAACTGGGCTTCTGTTTGAAAGTTTTAATTAATTAAATCAGCTTCTTTTTCAGAAAATAAAATTTAGGATTTGAAGTCTAGAATTGTGATCAGATAAGTCTGCGCAGAAGTTTATTTTTGTTCGGTATCTTCGAAAAAAATTATTATTAATTATGTTTCTAAATGTTAAAATATGTTTCTCATTTTATTTTGTTAACTGATTATAACCTTTTCTTATAACTTAATAACCTTTTCTTATAATTTTTTAATCTTAAAACAGTAAATATAATATTATTAAACGGTTTTGAGATATTTAAGTGCAAATATATTTTTATAGTAAATTAAAAACTGTCTTAGTAGGGTTTGCAGATTGTTGTAAAAGTCTTTCAAAATCTATTGGCAAAAATTTTATCTTTGGGGTACCGTAAACCTTTAATCATGAACGAAGCGGTATAATCTATAAAAAGCTTAAGAGCCACTGAATTAAAGGACTTTTTAATACTGAATTTTAAGCTGAATCTTAACAGTTTTTCTGTATAAAGGAAAAGCTGTAGGTTGATGTTTTAGGTAGTTAGTGATTTTACATCTGTGGCTGTTAAAATTGCTACACCGTGAAGAGAATCAATTAGCAGAATATTGTTATTGTTGTGTAGCATGCGCCTCTGACAGCAGTTGCAGTTGTTATATAGTTGGGCATGGAGTCGAATAAACTTTGAGTGGCAGTTATGAGTGTGCAATCCATGCTGTTTCATTTTTGTGCTAAAATCTTACTGACTGTTGGATTGCCGTCCGACGGGTTCCTTCTCAAAAGTGACGCGGAAGTACACAATTAGTGCGGCAGAACTATACATGATCTATGCTGATTTATCTATCTATGCTGAAATCTATGCTGAAATTCTGGTGTCACGACCACTTCCACCTGTACCTGGTTGGCAGTTGTTGTTGTGCCAGTCTGTCTTCAACACTGATTAAACCTTTTCAACTGGCCTGGAAAACGCGCCGACCAAAGCAGCAGTTGAACACCCTGTGCATTGAAAAAACTAAGATATCGCCAGCAACATACGATATTCGTTCTGCTGAAAAATGAGGAACCGGAGGCTTCGATGTTTGCCACTGCAATGGGCATTGAAATCTGAACCGGTGGCTGATCAATGTACCGGATATGCAGACAAAGGCTGGTCGAGATTGTTGTATTCAGACCTGCCCCAAGCCATCAATCCAGAGGCTAGGTTGGTATAACGACGAAAAATGCAAGCTTCCAACATTCGTTCCCTTTATTGCCCCCATACACGACTATGGCCATTATGATGGTAGAAATAAAAGCGGGATTCGGCAGAGAATACGACTTAATGCCATTGAACTGTAGGTATCGATATTTTTGCTTTATTGTCAGGGAAAGCCAAAGCAGTTGGATTCTCGATTCAATTGGATCCTGTATTGTCGTCTTGCTGACAATGTAGGACGTTGCAGACGTTGCAGACGTCGTAACGTTGAGTGGGTAATATGTCCAACTTCCTGATCTGTCTATATGACGTGGCTGTAAAATGGATAAGATGTATTTCGTATCGAGCATTGGTGGTTGTATGGGCGTAGGTAGGTGATTGAGATCTTGCATGTTACTCTGATCCGTCCTTCTGGAGGCACTGAAGGCAAATTTTCATCGAATTCTTTGGATCTCGATCAGTGGGAACAGCAAATGCGCAGTGCGGTAATTCCCAGTTCCATAGGCTACGATTCTCTCGCCATCGAGTTCCAAGATGTGCTGGCATGAGTATGTTCTTAGCCGAGGCATAACACAATCTGTAACATAAAAAGCTAAAGGCGATTTTTGAATGAAAATTCCACAGATCAGTCTTCTATTTATATTTCATTGAGATACCATTATTCTTTCCTGTAATTTGCGCATGCCGTGAAATGCTAATCATTTTCATGTCCCAGCAGGTCAACCTGTCATACAGATTTCAGGTTTATTGTGTACTTCCATCATGGCGGGGGAATTTTTAATAACCAGGAGTGTAATTTCGAACTAAGAATTTTGATTTTAGATACTGTATGTTGAGGTTTATTTGATTCTGGCAAAGCACTCGAGGACTATCTGCCTAAGGAGAAGGAAGCCGTCATGCAAGACTTTCTAAGGAAAACTGGCTAATATACACGTTATACACGGTGAAAAACACGAAAACGCCCATGCAACCAGCCGTTCGCGGGATTCGAATTGCGGACCCAACTACCAGTGTTCAGCGACTTTACCGCTCGGCTGATAGTGGGCCCCAAGTGCAAGTAATTAAGTAATTGGTTGAAACAACAAAATGTACTTTCTAATTTGGTATTTTTTCTCTTTGATATTTTATTTAAAAATATTATAATTTAATTTGTAACGAACTTTAAATAATTCAATATTTAAATGAAAGAATGGATAGTAATTCGGTTGCTTAAATATTTGAGTAATTAAGATTTATTATAAATGTACCTAATGAGGGCAAAGACTAGAAATATTATGCTAGCCTTTATTTTGTTCATATTGCATATTATAATTAACAACAAAATGCATTTAAGAAGGAGCAGGGAAAGAATTTACTAAATATGAGTTATAGATTAGTAAAGTTGAATAACAAAACAAGAAATTACCCGTTATTGTGTCGTTTAACATAAATTTTTCTCTGTGATACTTTCTCACTTACAGTATAAATAGACCACATTTAAAGAAATATGCATTTTTTTTTAATAATTTAACTGTGACAGCTGCTGTGAATTGTTAGTTTGGTGATGTAATGTCCACTAAAGTATTAAACCAGCCTGTGATACTGCTTTAGAAATTTACTGAAGTAACTGATTGAAACAACGAAATGTATGCTCTAATTTTTCCATTTTATATAGGATTTGGCAATTCAAAACAACAGGATTCGTATATTTTGCATTAAAAATAGTAAAAAATGGCTTTATTGGGGTCATCGCTTTTTAAAGAAAACACCATTTAAACGCTGGATTTTCCCCTTTCGAACTTGAATAAAAGAATAGAAAGTCAATTAAATAAGAATGCTTATTGTATCTTTTCTTTTCCTTTTTAGTTCAAAGGGGCAATTTGCCCAGAAGGATTCTTAATTACGTTTTGCCATTTTGCGTTGATTCACTATAAGCGTTGTTTCACTTTTAAAATTGTTGCCACCAAATATTATCGCCCTCTATTTTATTTAAAAAAATTCAGTAATGAAGAATCTGCATAAATGTATATATGTTTCTCGCAATGTGTTAAAACAACGGTACCTAGAGCCATCTAATTTTGAATGACGTAATCCTCCTGTGAATATGGGCATCTGGAAGCCCAAATGTGAAATTCGGAATTTGTTTTATTATCGATTTCATATTTTGTAAAACTTTAACGAATTTTTGATTAACAAACTCCAGGATTTCAAAGCGAGCAATGGCAACGTTGTACAGAAAAAACATTTTATCTCCAGCGCGCGCGACTGTGTATCGGAACTTCTAAAGATATGCTCATTTAAAAATTATTTTGCGGTATTGCTCTCGAACTGAATTATATCGTTTAAGTGCGAAGAACGTGATATTTAATAAATAAAGGTAACACACAAAATGTTAAAAAAAAAAAAAA
>KK117438.1:73793-102682 GCA_000611955.2 Stegodyphus mimosarum | reverse complement strand
GACGACCGTGTATCGGAAATTCTAAAGATATGCTCATTTTAAAATTATTTTGCGATATTGCTGTTGAATTGAATTTATGGTTTAAGTGAGAAGAACATGCTATTTAGCAAATAAAGGTAGCACAGAAAACGTTAAAAAAAAAAGGGCCGATTAGGCGTAATGTAAAATCTGAAAACTTTCAAAATTTTTTGGGTCATGTTTTTTTTTTTTTTTTTTTTAAGTTTTCTAGAATAATATCTTTGTGACTCGCGCGGGTTTTTCAAACTCAGAAAAATGCAGAGGAGATATTATCATTTCTTCTTTCATCTTCCGAGTTCCTTTGCGTCCCGGGAGCAATATTCTAAATATACAGCTTTCACCCTCACATCATTCACCGCAACCACCCAGCTAGGAAAGGTGCCCGAACTTCAGTTAGAAACCACGGACAAAATCTTGTTCTTTCCTTCGTAGATCTGTAGTTGATGGTGTACGGTGAAGATAAACATTGTGTTTAAATTACTGTTCTTATTCCTTTAATACACTGATATAGGATACTTCCGTAAATGAAAGATGTATTCCTCCACTGTTCTTGTTCAGATAAACATCGCAGAAATTTAAGAAAAAATTGGAATTTTTATTTAACTTTCAGTTCGGACATATCAATGATCTCGCGAACGTTTATTGCTTTTGAAGCCTAGAAATATATGACTTTACTTTTTAAGATTATATAAAAGCGCTGGAAAATATAAATACATATGTATGTATATACACGATTTAGAGCTATTTAAAAATAAAACTTACAAAGAAGAAATCTTTAAAAATGAATGCTGATACCGTCATTACGAGTACTGAAGCTGTTAAGCGTTCTCATATGGTCAAAACTTTTCCCAGTGCGAGAATAAACTTTTAACTAGGTCTCTTATTCGGTATCCTTAAAATTATGCTAGGCTATGTGGTTTAGTTATAGAAATAGACTATCTTTCTCAACGAACATTTAATATTTTTCAAGTCAACGAGAATTTATTAGTGCAGGTTTTTAGAAATTGTTTGGTAATTTTCTCTGTTGTTGAAATTTCAATGGATTTAACGTCAGTTTTATAAACGGAATATCTTCTTGAATGAAATTAATTAGAGCAGATTTTTTAGAAACTATTGATATTTCATTGCATTGAATTTCAATGGATGTCATCTCTCCTGAGCCCATCAGTCGCCGATCATCCTATCGACGATCAATCACTCCCGCACGTGCATCAGGATCTTATAAAAGACAAACAAGCTGTCGAAGTAAGCTTCTTTTTCTTTTTTTTTTTTAAATTTTTTCCTTTCCCCTCGATTGATTCTCCCCCGTAATTCATTAAATGTATGCAATATTGGATGCAAATCTGCCAAATTTGAGAAGCAAACTGTGTAATATATGGTAAAAAGGTTCTTGGAAATGTGTGTGAAACATTAAAAAAATAGTTACCAGGTAAATATTCTGAAAATTATTGATCTGAATTAGATATGTAAAATTTTTGAACTTGTACGATACTTTTTATTCGGTGTAATATAAAAAGCAAAATCTGTTAAGAGGTATTAAATTTTTCTTAAAGATAATATTACTTACTCACTTCATGCTTACTTGTTGTTTAATTGAGCGGTTCTCTCCCCCCCCATATTTTAATTAAATTATTTCGACAAAGAAGAAATGCATTAATGATTATTTTCTGTTTTATAATGTTAGATGACAGTGTTTCACTTCTATGTTTTTTATTTCTAATTTTTTTAAACCTCCTACTTAATTTTGTGTTTCTCTACAAGCTGAATTTGCGTAAACGAACTTGAATGATATTCTGATTGTATGACGCATATCCCTATTGCATCAGACTTTTGAAAGAAGTTAAGAAATCAATTAATCAACAGGTCAAATAATGTTTTACCGTTTGCAGTTCTGACTTCAGTATGTGCATATATAATTGGAAAATGTTTTTTATCTAATGGCGGGCAGTTTCCTATAAATCTAATATGGTATGTAATTAATGTAAATGTACAACTCCTGCGCATTAATTTTCTCATCACGTACTTTCTCATTTAGTTTCACGAGGGAATTACAAGAACGTTTGTATCAAATTTATGAAATTAACTCTTATTAACATCGTTAATTCAATCTACATTTATCAATATTTTTAGATTGTAACCTTGAAATAAACAAGAAAGGAATGATCTAGTTTACACTGATAACAATGATAGGAAAGGGTCGCTACAAAACTAGTATAACCTCTTAACGGTATTAATAAACAATCGTATATTGCATTTGATGAATTTCAAATAACCAGTTCATTTTGTTTTTTCATGTTGTTGATAACAGAAATCGATATGTTGCATAGGATTTTAATTGCTGTTTTTGTCAAGCGTAGTTTATATATTTTTGTATTTATTTTATCAAAAATAATGGTAATTTTATGTTTTTATTGTTTACTGTGGTGTTTTATGTTTACTGGAGCTTAGGGGCCGTACACCCCGGGCGCCATTTTTCATTGGAAACCTATTATAAGAGTTAGTCATATGGATCTTCGGAACAGAAATGCTAATCGAGATTTATTAGACTATAGAAAAGTTCACTGCAGTTATAAGGAGTCGGATGTCTCTGCGGAGGACTAAAATTCTTTGCGAAGGACTCAAAAAATGGGAACTGCTCATATTCACATTTAAAAAAAAAAAGATTGGCTCATATTCACATTACGAAAAAGGGATTGGCTCATACTCACGTCATGCATGCGTGAATACCAAAGTCACATACCCTACGTTACACGTGAGGTATGCCAAGCCGTTGCTTAGGATTTGACCCCAGGTCTAACTACCAGTATTCAAGAGATGCTGCATTGTGATACGAAACTGAATTAAGTAGAGAATTGTTTTTACATCGTATTCAACGAAAATACATAGAGATTTCAATAGTTTTACATTCTTGTTATGTCTTCTTTAGTCCATCGAAATTTTTAAATGGACAATGCGAGTGACAATTAAATTATTATCTTAATGATATAAATAAGAAAGAACTCTTGAGGGAGAGAGAAATACCTCAAAGTTTTCGTTTTTTACTGCTTAGAAGACTAATCCGAGAGATGGAAGAACTCTTTGAACTTCCGCAGTCTGTTCTAAAATACAATCTCCAAAACGAAATTTCAAATATTGTATTCCAATTTTCCTCACTATTGCTGTAAGTATTATTTGTTCTGAAAGGAGTTTATTTAGATACAAATCGGTTAAGAAGAATCTAAGACCTAAAAATAAATGTATTGCTTTTAATAAATAATGTATTATTTAGAGAAAAGCAGCTAACAGAAAAATAAGAAAATAGCACTTTAAAATGTTAGAACAAAAGTTTTATGTGAAAAAACTAGCAGCTATTTTTTTTATAAAAGAGTTTTTTTTATAAACAACTGTTAGAACTTTTATTTATTTTCCTTTTTAAAAAAAAAAAAAAAAAACCACAACAGATTTTAAATTACATCTAAAGGTGCGTTTTTTTTAACGTTTTCTCTGTTACCTTTATTTTTTAAATATCATGTTCCTCGGACTTAAACCATAAAATTCAGTTCAATGGCAATATCGCAAAGTAATTTTAAAATAAGCATATCTTTAGAATTTCCGATACACAGTTCCGCGCGCTGGAGATAAAAAGGTTTCCCCCCCCCGAGGTAAAGTGTTGCTATTGCTCGCTTTTAAATCGTTTGAGTTTGTTCATCAAAAATTCGTTTAAGTTTTGAAAAATATGAAATAGATAATAAAACAAATTCCAAATTCGGGCTTCCAGATGTGCATATTCCGGTGGAAACGTACATTATTCAAAATTGGAGGGCTCTAGGTACCGTTGTTTTATCAATATGAAAGAGTTTCGATGAAGGTATTTCTTCTTTTAGCAGACAGCATTCGCGTGATCTACCATAATCAATTAACCAACGAATCATTACTTAATTCAAAATTTTCTGGTTCATTTATATTCAGACCTAAAAAAATATGAAATGATGTTATGTACAAAAACATAAATGATGTTATGAAAAAATGATGTTATGTTTTTGTACATAGCATCATGTTCTGATCAGAATTATTGTGTATTCTGGATGCTAAAAATAATATGAAATGTAAGATGTGACTGGAAATAATAAAAAATTTTTAGAAAATTGTCTTCTTAGAGTTCTAAAAATGCATAGAAATTTAATATTTTTTATCCTATTTGCGAAACGAAAATTAAAATCCATTTCTTCCTTTTCAGGTACACGTCTTTCAAAATTAAAACTTTAAAAATTATCTGACTTTAGGTATTACAGTTTTACTCGTAGATAACCAAGTCACATGTGCGCGCTTTTGGCGATTAGATTTTGAAATAACAATGTTTTGATCTGGCTTCAAATTCATACTAATTATTACATTTTTTGTTATATCTTTTAGAATACACAAATCGTTGTTAAAATATTTTTGTTTAAGATTTTGTAGAGAACAAAGAAATTACGGTGTGCATTATGTGGAAGGGATATGTGGGGAAACGGCTAATTCCATGAGAGAGTGTATTATATATTGAATACCGGCGCAGTAATTTTTTCGTGTCTGTCACTGGCTGTACTACTTTATAGAGGGTGTTTATAAAGTCCCGGACCCATTTTGATGTTTAATAACTCATAAGATAATAAAGATAGAATAAAATTAATAACATAAATGGTTAGATAGACTCATAAAGTTTTATGACCCTTGTGAATGAAATTCCACGTGTCGTCCTTCCACTTCGTCGCACGGAGAATATCAAGTCGATATTCAATTTCACGCCAGGTACCGGCAAGCATGTCGGCATCCGTACAGGCTATTGCGGTTGTAATTCTGGCTTTTAGGTCATCAATGTTCGACACTCCTGTAAACGTTGTCCTTTACTTTGGTAGCTATACAAAAGGATTCCCCAAAGGTTAATGTGTGGTGTTGACTAATGCATGACCGAGCCATTGGGCCTTTCTTTTTTACAAAAAAGACGGTCTCATCAGTCGTATACTTAGACATGTTGGAAAACTTCGTATTTCCAGAACTAGAAAAGCTTCAGCCACATGTCTTCTTGCAACAAGGTGGTGCACCACTTCATTGAGGTACCATCGTTCGTAGTTCTTTGAATGACCATTTTACAGGAAAATGGATTGGGCGAGGAGGTCTAATACCTTGGCCACCCAGATCACCTGATAATACAAACACCCTGTATTTGTTGCTTTTCTCACTAATGTGACTTCGCTTGTTTTTTTGTTATGCACTGTTTTTCAGAGCTGCATATTTATTAGAATTATCGCGATAAGCCTTGCCTTTCAGAAATTTTGAGAACTAATAGTCACCGAGAGGTCAAATAAAATAATAGAAGAATTGTGCAGTGGAATACGTTTCTGGCTTATATTAAATACTGTAGAAGTGTATTTACTCATTTACCGTCGAAGGTTGCCAACCTGCAGGAATATTACTAAATCCATACACAGGCACTTGACGCAGCAAAATTGTTTATTATAATGCAATAATTCTTTGAGGTAACTGAGCAAGTCAAATGTCCCGACTGATAATGACCTCGAGAAAAATGGTAGTTTATGGTAATGACCTCGAGAAAATTGCTAGACGAAGCACTAAGCGTTTATACTATATCAGTAGTTTAAGGTGAAGGCAAAGGATTCTGCTCACTTTAATGTAGACTTTTCACTATTGGTCCTTGAATATTAGCATTCACAGCTCCATTCAGCTGTCAGAGAGGCAATCTTCTTAGAAAATGAAGAGTTGTGGACAAAAATAATCAAAGCTTACTTTTATTGAAAATTGCCTATTTTGATTGCAAAGTCTTACAAATAATCAGTCTTAAAATATACACTGAAATGGAATTTTGAAAGTTGTAGTAAATGCTGGAATATTACTGAAACGAAAAATGAATACGTCAAAAATATCCATCCTGCTCTTAATCATCGTCTTGAGCAATGTTCGATTGTAGCAAGTTGTCATCGGAATTGTGGTATTCAATTGCACAACTTGTTTTAGAGCCTGAAAATCGTTATATTTTATCATAAATAATTAAATAAAGCGGAATAAAGGTTCTTCAATATCCCACATTCTATAGTATTATGTTTTGCGGATTTTGCTGAAGTTTCAGGTGTGCATTGGAATGTTGCATAGTGTGAGGAATTACAGACATCATTTCCCGTTCCTTTGTTTTTGAATGTCAGAAGAGCACATAGCGTATAAGTGAACAATTTTTGGTTTATTGAAACAAATCCTTATATATTTCATGTAGCTTTGCATACCTGTATGAAATACGATTATTGTATTTTTATAACTGACGTTGAATGCATTCATTCTTCCTTAGCATTTTATAATTTCCTGTTAATCTCCTCTAGCGTCGCAAAAAAGTATGTAAAATTTTTGTGTTGCTATCAAGATTGTTTGTTATCTGTGAAATTAGCAGTCAGTCTACATCGCTGGAACACATTTTTGCTTTTATTGACCTCTGAAGTTACGTTAGGGTGACCGGCAGTGTTAGATGTAGTATGTTTAAAAATAGTTAGTGTTTTAGTTTGATGACCATCAGATCTGTCACTTTTTTTTCCAAGTAATGACGATACAAATAATACAAGAAATTCGATATATGAGTTTATACCTCGCCTTGAGTGTAGTAGAAGAGTGTAGTAGAGCTTCATTATGGAGAAGCCAAATTAGTTTTAACTATATTAGAAAATTCTTTAATTAAGGCGCACTTTCCTTAACAATTATCGTACCAAAGTAATAAATTTAAATGTAAATTACTAATACGATGAATATCGGCTTTATTTTCTATTCCATCAATAGAAAATAAAATGAGAATTATCATCAAGTATTTTGTGAAATATTAATGCCACCAAAATTTTAATAATTAATATATTAACAATTGCCATATTAATGCCACCAAATAACACCAACTAAAACGATAAATTCAACCGACTGTGTTTAATTTCTCAATATAGAAAATGTGTAACTAGGGGGCTAGAGTGTAAGTTTTCTTGAAATGAGTTTAGATTAATGTGAAGTTCTAGAAACAGACATTATGGCGCTTTTGGGCGAAATAATTATCCATTTTGTCATGTTTTTAATCAAGCTTTCAAATGAATAAATTTCGAAAATTTTGCGTTTAAAACGTTTAGCAGTGCTGGATATTGAAATGTATAGGTTAGAGTATTTTTGTGTTAGAATGCTACTTGCTTTGAATTTTTCTATCTGTGCTGAAGAAAATATTTGGGGAGATCTTGATAGGAAATGGTATTTATTAAGAACTCTTACCAGCGCTAAAAGTGATCAAGAATTTTTTCTTTTTAAGTAGAGGCTTTAAAATTAAATATGCTGTAGGAGAATAGGGTTTTTTTTTTTTTTTTTTTTTTAATAAAGCTGTATTTGTTAAAACCTCTTCCGTGATTAACTTAATTCTTAAACGCAATTGACAGAATATTTTCAGTAGCGACATTATAAAAATAAAATAAGGAATAAATTACGAACTTCCTTCAGAATGATTCTTAGGTAAACTCGTCAGTGATATATTTAGTATTTCTCAAGACTTAACTAATTTAGCAGAATCTACTAAAACAATTAATAAATACTTCTAGTGCTTTTTTATGTAAGAAATATGCAATTAGTTTATAAAGTAAATGAAATATCTATGCGCAAATAATATAGAAATAGTTAAAATCTCTGCATCTAAGTAGAAAAATTAAATAATTAATAATGTAAGCTTCATGGAGGATTGTAGTAAGGAGAATTTTTTTTCATTTCATATTTATCCTATCTATATTAATGTAACAGTTTTTTCATTATCTATGTTAATATTGTGAAATGCTCTAGAAAGGATCTAACAAAGGTAAATTTAAATCTGTTACATTTTTCTTCATATTTAATGAGAAATCGTTTGTTAAGTGAGAGTTTATCGCCGAGTTTACGTAACTGGATTTTGAATTTTCTTGCTGTAAGTGTAGTGGAATCTGGTCAGATTTTTAGCAGGCTTGGTTTCTATCTTTTTTTTAGAGAAGAAGACTTGCGCTGACTAGTTTTACCACCATCTTTCTCTCTATCACAGCTTCTTCCAGTCTGTCCAAAGGGAAGCTTAATTTTAAAAATCTGATGTGTACACCACGTGACTTCTTTGTACAGAATTTTAAATTATACGCAGTTTTCCTGCATTTTATTTAAACATATTGAATTAACAGTTAACGAATTTTGAATTAAATCTACTTCGTCGATAGCGCATAAACTACAACAGATTAAATACACTCTTTAAAGTTCACTATATTTATTTACCATAGCCACACTTCGGCACTAGGTTCACTTAACAGCGTTACATCTCATTCATTTTGTAACTCAGAGTGAGCAAAAATTATAGCATCTGAAGAATTACCACAAGTTCTATTCAAATACTATTATAAATCTAAAATGATGTATAAAAGAAATTAAACAAATAAAAAAGGAACAGTTTTTCACCGACGATTCAGCGTCGCTTTCCTAATACACATGCGCTACTAATTAATTCAGTTCTCACTTCGCGGTAAGGCAAAAATACATAAAAGTTCAAAATATTTTCATTAAAAATTGAAAGCTGTAGAAAAACATAAAACACCAAGTTAAAGCAATTTAAAAAAAATTATAATTAAAATTACAATTTGTACGCAAAAACCAGCTAATAACTTAAATGATAATTCCAGAATGAATCAAGCATAATTTAATTCGCAATAATAAAAGAAGACGTTACTTTGTTGTTCCGAATCTTAGTTTCTCTAGATTGGCAACAAATCCACTATTCTGCTAAGCTTCAAATGTAAACAAATATGGCCGCTTTCATAACCAAAAATTAGGCTTAGCCGCACTTGAAAAACTTTTAAATTGTTGATAATTCTACAATTATTGCATGCAGGTTAACTAACGGCATAAAAATCTTAACCAAAAGATAAGAACAACATAATTCAATCATTTTTAAAGCAAAAAATGCACAATTTACAAACTTATAAGAATAAAGAAACTGAGCTTACTGAGCCGAGTAACAGAGTGGATATATATACATATATTTATATACTTTTGGTGCGGCCGATTGCAACCAAAATGCGAGGTGCACATCTACATGTTATAGCAGTCCTATATACAAAATTTCAACGTTCTGAGGCTTTTCGTTTTTGAATTATGCGAGATACATACATACGTACGTACGCACGCACAGACGCCACGAAAAAATCTCTTCAGAATCCATTTTAAATCAGTTTTATAACTATTTTGGGGGAAAAGAGTCTTTTTATTCTATCCTTACATATGGATGTCACTCAAAAACATCGTTAAATTGCATTCGATAGCGGTCGAAATAGATATTTTCGTTGAAATATGATACTCGAAATTTTTCGCGGTTACAATACTTCCTTTTTACGTCGTACAAGGAAGTAAAAATACGCGAGGAAGGATGGGTTTTGGTCGGTTTTTGCCCGAGCTTCTCAAATTTTTCGCGACGTACCTCGTCTAACTGCACTAGCGCGAAAAATTTGAGTGTGAATCTCAGTTCTGTGGTGCAACTTTGTCATGCATGTCATGCAGGCTATCTACAGTGGATAAAATTGCAGAATCTTCTGCTGAGTGTTCAGATTGTTTGTTAAAGTACATGCAAGTGTCTTACAGGATAATTCTAAAACATCTAAAAAAAATTTGCTGGTAGGCAAAGGGGACAAAAATAAACAGATTTTGTAATAGAATATGTGTGTGAAAATAACGTGTTGAGGTGGTAGAGGATGTTGCTGACATCAGTAGGTGAAAGCAGTCCCCTGGAGATATCGGCATCTCACGCCGATAATTTCAAGCGGTATGGATCGCTTCGAGCGGATGGACATGAATGAGGAACTGGTCGATATGATTTTTATCTATGCGGTTACTTATGTAAATAGAGGAACTTTTAAAATAATGTAAAGAGAACGATTTTCATGTAGGCATATACCGAATAGCCAAAAATTCGAGTGTGTTAATCGGAAGCTGTACGAGAGTAGATGGTTCCTCACTTGCAGACGTGATATGGTCCAGAGAAGAAGATATTCCAGAACTCCTGCAGTAAAAAAAAATGTAATGCGTACCTTTGAGGATAATCCTGTTGCAAGCACAGAGCTGTTATGCATGCAATGGATGTTTGGACTGCTTGTTATTTTGAATATTAGCTTCCTTGTTAAACGCAAGATCAAAAGCTGCATGAAATTTCTTCGTAGTGGGTGTAAAAAACTAATCCAAATTAAGTTGCAGAATAATCGATCTAGTATAATTTTAAGCTTCTCAAATTTATGGAAGCTGCACAATGGTGGTGTGCTTGCACGACGACCTGTACGGTGTATACTAGTAACTCCTGCTCATCGGAGAAGGCGTGTTCTGTGGAGCAGGGAACAGCAGAATTGGATTAATCAATGGGGTCGAGTTCTCTTTGCAGATGAGAGCAGATTTAGTCCGACTACCGATTCTAGACGCATACACATCTAGAGAGAGCGAAGAACACGCAATAACCCCTCCAACATCATCAAAAGGGACCGGCTTGGAGGTCAGAGAGTTTTCATTTTTGGAAGCATCATGTTTGGCAACCATACCGACCTTCATATCTTCTAAGGCAAGGTATCCGGATCTAAATCTCATCAAGCATGATTGTGAATGTCTAGGGAGATGCAGCACGTAACTTATCGCCATAACGATTCCGGGGTTGCGATTGATGCTACAAGAGGAATGGGCAGCAGTGCCTCAACAATTCATTGACAATCTCATACTCACCATGGGCAGATGATGTGAAACTTGCGCAGCAGTCAGGGGGGATTATGTGCCCTACTAAAGGCTGGATGTTTCTTGCTGGACACCTTTCATATGAATGTTTCGGCCTTCTGTCGCATTGTGCTCCATGCTACTTTTTCAATAAAGTTCCTTTTTGTCCTTTTGATTTGGGGGGGGGGGGGTTTTGCTTATATTACCCATGTTCTTACGTCTTGGAGATCTTATGGTATTATCTGTGTTGATTTGGAAAGCTTTTGCTCAACGTTATATTGAAAAAACCATCTCGTCCTTAGTTTTTGCACACTAGCGTATTTCTCGGTACAGAAATTTCTTTTGCCAGCACGGTATTTGCTTGCTTGAATCAAGTACAAAAATGCGAGATAAAGTAAATGGATAGTTCATATTGTTTGGGACGTTCTCTAATTTCAATGCAATATTCCGTTTGAAGATATATTTTGAAAATATCTCGGATTTTATCAGTATGAATTTTGTCAAAATTTCTTCATACAGTCATAGGGATAATTTTTTTTCGGGGGGGATAGAAGAAAAGTACAACCGACCTTCGAAAAGCCGAAATTAAAGTCGACAGTAAAAAATTTTGAGAAATCTAAAATTTGGCGTATCAAGAAAATTTATCATTAATTTCGAATTTTTTTTTATCCTGGCACTTAGTTTAAAAGTTTTTAACGTCGTGTATTCTTTACTATTATAAAATGTACGCGATGGTGAAAGACTGCTTAGTGAATTATCACTAAGTCTTTTAAAAAGTACTGCGAAATCAGGAGAAGGTGTATAAAACTCTATTAACTCCAATAAAGTTTAACAATCGGCAGCAACTCGTACTTATAGAAGCCAGCACTTTAGGCTTAAATGAAAAGGTAATGGATAAACTTAAAACTGATGAAGTTAAGTATAGCCTAACGGCTTCACAGTTTAGCTATCGCGCTAGTTGGTTCTGACTGAAGTCGTTATAACCAAGCCTAATGGCAAGAACGACTCAACGCAGCAGAATTCTAATCGTTAGAGAATCAAAGTTAGCAACGTGGCCTCCAAGCAGGCAGAACATGCTCTGATTTTACCCTCCAAAAATTCTTTATATACCTCCTTCTTTCTACCTAATTTGAATATCGCGTGTGCTAGAAATTTGCATTCTGTCAGGGAAATGAAATGAGGCTTGATAGGAAAGGTACTTAAAATAACTGGTTAGAAAATTAAATGATACTCTACAGGTTCTTTATATTAAATAGTCAAATGATTACGTATTCTGACTATATGTTTTAAGGTGCTGTCGGGGTCCTCAAAAGAATGATTTGTGAAATAATTTTCGATTTTTTAATCCATTTGCGTTTTGTATTTGGAAAAGTGCAGTTAAATTATTTACAAAAGTTTAACTGGATCTCTTGGATAAATATAGGGAAGGAGTTACGGGAATAGGGCTTAACAGTAAAATATTTTAAGAGGTTTATAATAATAATTTATTTAATAATTTCTTTCTCTCCAAATAATGTATTTAGAAACATGTGCAACAGCGGAAACGTTATAAAAACACTGTGTGCCAAATACAAACTTAAAGCTGGGGTTAAATAGATTTTTTTCCATTTCCTGAACGATTCTTTCAAATCTATAACAGTAGTAATTAAGCTGTATTTACTCGGAAGAAAATGCAACAGCAGGGAATATTTTTAGGTAATAATTAATGTATGAACAGATGAAAAAACGGATTAAACGTGATCATTCTGAAATATGTGATAATCAAGAAGTTTAATGCTGGCTCAACTGATAAAGTAGCAGCTGTTAAAGAACTGATTATTATTTTTAGTAATGAAATATTGATTGAATAAGAATGTTTTGAAATTATAATATACTTCAATTGAAATTCTTCCCGCTTCAAGGAAAATAAAGTAAAATCTGAAGTTTTCTTTTCTGAATCTGCAAACTTTTTTAATTGTATAGTTTTTCTCATTTTCGATATAAAGAAATTTTACAGTTTGTCTGCTCAATTATCTTGGTGCACCCGGTGTGAACTGCTGTGTATCTGATACTCTTAAGTGTTTAGGTTTTTTTGGTTGCAGTTTATTTAACTTCAAGGCTAATCTGTCTTTATTTTTGACATCTTAAACTATGATTTTTGTCTTCTTTATCTTCTTTTTTTCTGAAAATAGGAGATAAACATTGCGTTTTTTTTTTTTTTTTGCGGGCTGTAATTTTTCTTCCTGTGCATGTTCCAAAAATTTTTTAAGTTGTTAAAGGATTGCCAAATATTTCGGATATTTTCCTGTTTTTTTTTTAATGAAAACGAAGTACATAAAGTTTTCTTTTACCACGACTCTCTGGTAATTTTTTGCCTGAGACGTAGATTAATTACGAGTGAATAATTTTCCCCCTAGTTTATTATATATACTTTTCTATTATTTTCTTTCCAATAAGTATAAAAATACTTATGACACTAGAAATTATTTAGCGATAAAACAAAATTTCCTTTTCTTTGCATTTGTCAGATTTCATTTTTAGAAATGCTTCTTAAAGTAACGACGTAGCCCGAAGGTAGAATCCGCTCTATCAAGAACTTCTGAGCTCTTCTACGGAAATGACTGGATTCCCCCACTAAATACTGGTTCTACTTCATTTACTGAAATCTCATTCTGCCAAGGAGTTGTAGGTGAACACAAGAATTTAAAGGAAAGGGTTTCAAAATTAAAAATAACGTTTTAAAAATTAAAATAATCCCTACATATTTCTCATTTCAAACTATACGCTGATACAAGAAATTTTTACTCTGCACCATGTACGTTTCTAAAATCTTTCATCGAAATCGTTCTAAAGTGTATTAACATTTTTTGTAAAAGAAGGATGAATTAAATTTTATCTACCAAACTAGAAATGTGTGATAGAGTAATTTCATTTTTTTTAATAAAGAATCTTGCAACCTATTAGGTCTCCGAAATCTCTAAAAATTCTGATTTAAGTTCCTTAACTCTGCGAATGGCTCTAATCTTTCCCAGGTTTTATTACTTGCACCACCCATAATAAAAAGTTTACGGTCTCAGGATATTTCAAATTTAAAAATTTGAGAACATACATTTTGCCCATTTCATAGCTATTTTGCATGACACATAAATCTATGAGGGATTTAATTCAATGTAAACTTAACAAGAAAATCTTCAGTTAGACACGGCGCAAATCAAAATAGGGCACCTTAGATATGACATGAACAATCAGCAATGTGGTTGTTCTCATAAAATGAACACGTGCGGATTAAATGATACTCCAATTCAAAGAACAGAAAAGTGGAAGAAAAAAAAATTCGCAGCTGCAATTCAGTTATCCTTTACCCACGGGTAAGTGATAATAATAGCACAGAATTCAAAACGCAGAGAAAAGGCATTGCACTCATACCATTCATTTAAAAATAAAGAAGAAAAACATATATGAAAGAGAAAAAGTTTGGCACAACGTTCAAACATAATGAAGAAAACTCATCTGAGTTGAAAAGTGTCCAAAATTCCAAGTGACGAAAATGAGAAAATGATTGCGAGAAATAAAGATGAGAAAATTTTAAACGAATTTCAAGAATCGTATTAAGAAAAGAAATCTTTATAATTTTTAATACTCTACATGAATTCTTTTAATTATGTTTCACCGTAATGCGATGCTTAATTTAGAGCTGTCTTTCAATTAAATACAAAAAAAGGACCTCTACTAATTTTATATTAAGAAAAATCATTTACGCTATTTTCAATTAACTTTTTGATTAATTATCGTTTGACAGGCGAAATAAAAGGGGCAATAAATTTAAAAATTGGGAAAATGTAATTTACCAAACAATTATACACTGATACTTCTCATGACACTCTCACCGTCCCAAAAGACCAAAACTGCTTAACCCTGTATGCTAATTTATTTAGTTGATCATGTCAAATTGTCTGCAACCGTAGGTAACCTGTCTGTTTCAACTTGTCTACCTGGAACCATAGGTAATCGTTTTAGAGAAGTTTTGTTATACCAAAACAATGACAGCAAAATTTTGCTGACGAATGCTTTAATATTTGTGAAAAGGTAATAATTACATACAAAATTTGAAAAATTGCGTAATTTTATGGCCAATTAATTTAATCTCATAGCAATTTTCTTTTTGTCGCATCACATTGTTGCATCAAAAAGAAAAACTACTGCGAAAAATGCGCCTGCTAAGATTAATATGCATGTACAGAACTCAATTTCGATGCATACCGAACGAATGTGAATACTGATGCGAAGGGAACCTCATAAGCAGACTATTTACGACACAGCTGCTTTCAGTAATTTTCTTATTTCACAAACAAATGCAAAATAAAGACTAAAGTAGAATTATTTTTCATATGGGTCAAACTTACATGTATTTCCTACTTCAGGACGAGTTTACATTCGGAGAACATCAGTAGATTCTTATCAGTTAGGCTTGATTGTATAACCATTTTAAGCAACAGCGTCCATTCAGTAATGCAAATATGGGTTTACTATGGGTTACTGAATCTATCAAGATAGTAATGCCTCCAATCTTTGAAAAACAGATTATTCATTTGTGTTTTGAAGAACATGAAATTACATATCTTCCCTTATTTGTACCCTGAACCACTGCAATGTCTGCAGGAAAATAGATTAAGGCCTCATTTTTCTTTCCAGTATCTTTCAGTATTACAGAAAATTTTGATACGAGAATGGTATAAAATATTTATTACCATGATTCAGAATTTGTATTTCTCCCTTCCAATGAGCTTTCAAGAAGTTTTAGATGCGAAAGCTGCTCCAACGTCCTATTAGATACACACTTCTTAATATTCTTAAGTACTTCCATTATTATAGGCAACTCTTGTACGTGTCTACGACCAACTGGTACGAAAATAAAGGCAGCATAAGGACTTTTATGAATTCTGTCTGTTCTCTAGGATGGCACTGATACAAAATGGCAAGACTTGGTACAAGTGTATTGAATTTCCAAACCAAAAGCTTCATGTTGGCATTATAAAAGCTAGCGCGGATAAAGTTTTAAAAAGCTGCAGATTATTTGGCTTCAAGTTGTTTTACTACTTAAAATGAAATTTTAACAATGTCGCATTGTCAAACTTTTATGAATTGTATGTGGTTGCTGGAATTATCGAAGCTTTTGTTTAGAAGATAAATATACTTGTATACTACTTTTACATACTGCATACACGTGTCACATGAAACACAGCTTTATCAGCGACAATCTTCCCAGTATTAAGACTCTTGTGACCTATTCATTTCTCTAAAATTTTATTATAGCTATGTTGATTATATGGCGATAATATTGTGAATAGTAGGATTCACAATCAATTATTATTTTAGCAATTCCTTTTTTTATTTTTAATCAATTTTATTATTTACTTAATTATTATTTTAAGTATATTTAATTCAGTTGTTGTGTTCTTAATTTTTTAATGAATTATATTTTACCTATACTCTGCAATTAAAATGATTCTATGCAGTTTGGCTCTTAACTCAGCGATAAGATCTCGGATATAACTGGCCTTCGAACCACTTAAGGTTTTCCTTGCCATTTTGAAGTATTTGTATATCAGTTCGTATACTGATTAAAAAACGAAATTGCACAACTATTAACATCTTTTGGCGACTTTTAATTAAAAAAAAATTTTTTTAATGGCAATAACGTTTGGCTACAATTTGCAGTTGGCAGTAATGTCTTCCTGAATTCATATTACTGAGTAGCTTGCATTCCCCTACTTTGAGTGTTTTATTATAATAGTAGTTATTATTTTATTATTCTTCGCATGTTGGTGACTTTTCCCATTGCTAAGATTATAAAAATTTGTTATCTCGTTGCAGTTACTCCTCCACCTGATGCAGTGGACGATGATGGAGAACCTTCAGCTCCTTCCCTGGAGCTTATGGACAAAGTCCGAGGTTACGAGAGCGCATCTTTCGAAGCGAGTAAGTACACGTCTTTTGCCTCATATGAAAGTTAGAATAAAAAAGTATATTGGTACATATCTCCCATTTCCATCACACGAAAGTTATTCAACACGTAACGAAATATTTTATGATTACAACTCATAAAGCAATATTTTCTGAGAATTTATCTTATTAAATTGGAAGAGAAACATGTCACTGTAAAATTTAAAGTTAGGCAAAACAAGGCAACATCTAATTTTAATTTATAGCATGCTTTCTTATTACCAATGTCAGATAAATTGCGTGTTTGAAACTTTAGAATATAAAAACTTCTAGAAAGGCAAATGTGTAATACGAGATTGGCACCAATAGCATAAGAAAAATATACTTATCAAAATTAATGTTTTGGACCTCTCACACCATGACTGGTCATTCTTGAAGTAAGATTCCACTATTGTTGCAATGTTCTGAAACTCTTTTTGAAACCGTTTCTAGTTTGTCTTTTCAAGATTGCCTCTGAAAGCCTTTATAGTTGCTATTTCGGTCTCACTGCATTCGAACTTCAGTTATTTTTTAGCAAAAGATGACGAAGATGTTTTATGGTGCTACATCTGGATTATAATACAACCGAAGCACGCGTTTTATGCATAGAAGTAATCTTGCACATTGCGGGAACTTAAGGTCTTGTGTTATCTTGATGAGCATTTGCTTAATTCCATGCAAGGCAGCATTTTTAGAATGTGATCGTTTCTCAATAATTACGGTACTAATATTTTACTCATATTTATGAGCTATTCAGGTAAAGTTATAGCAAAATCGTCAGATCCACATTGACTTCAGAACTTTGTCTATTTATTAATCTCTTCAAACACTAAAGACATGAATAAAGGGTCTTGCATAATTCTCACATGCGAATTTTAGTAATTCGCAAGTTTTATTAATGTATGAGTTTCTATATCTGTTTTACGCAGATGACAGCAAATTTTTATGGCAAAATGTTGTTCACGACCTACATTTTTCGAAGTAATTTTTTCAAACCATCTTCATTAAAGTACATTTCATCAGCCAAGAAACTATAAACCGTTTTATTACTACGTGATTTAGTAATGCAATGTACTTGTGATTTAGTACACAGCATACAACAGTATGACGGATAATAATTTGTTGTATGTGTGAATACCATAATTTTGTATGCAAATGTTTTGCATTAAATAAAATTATACCACTTCTTTTTTTAATGTTTAATTTTGAAAAGAGTTATGAGTAAATATGTGTGAATTTCAGTTTACAAGATCTAATGACACCTGCGCATTGCATTTTATTAAATTAAATCTCTGAACTGTTGCATACTCTAAAGTACCATTTCTCTGTCTGTGATTCGCGGACCATAAGTGGCCTAGATTTCTAAAAAAGACTAAAATTCGAGTTAACTTCTTATGCCACACTATACCTGTGAATCTCAAAATCTGGAAAATGGGCTTCATAATCGTCTATCATATTTTCCCCTAAGATTGCCATTTTATGAAATTTATTACCGGTTACCCTACCAAGGGATTTCTTATTCTCGAGTTAGCAACAAAAAAAGTGACTTAAAGCACCGACTGTGGCGCTTCTCAATGCATGCATCCAAACACAGAACACCTGTGCAAGAACAAGCAAGCTAATCCATCTCATTAACGTGAGTACCAACATATTTACTTTTTAGTGAAAAAGATAAAGATTATCCAGACTCTAATAGCTTTGAACTATTAAAAGCAAATATATATTTTCTTTTATTAACTTAATTACTTAACACCTATATAAAATTGAATAAAGTTTATTTAACTGCATTTTAATAATATACAATAACATATGCTAAAAATTGTTCTTGAAGGGTTTGAAAGTATGGTGGTTGGTTCACAGAATATTCTAATTTATAAAAGTGGTTAGGCCTATGCAATTAGGCTTAAGTTAGGGTATATCGTGGCTAACTTTGCCATAATGCATTCCATTTTATAATGAGAAACTGCATTCTCCTGGTATTTTTAAGTAAATAAATTCCAGCTTAATCTATACTTTCAATTTCAGCTTAATATGTATTTTAAAGGTAGAAAAAGTGCGCATTTTTAAATATAAAATTATGTAATTTTTCAGAAATTCATCATCTTTTTGTAAAATACTTCTGATGCAACTTGAAGAGGAAATAATTTCTCGTAAAAGTAACGTCTCTAAACAAAGTATGAACTCTATCAGTATCTAATATTTCATTAAAATTTTCCATTCTTTGATACGAGCTGATTTCAGCAATATTGTCTTCTGATAAATGGGGTTAAAGATGAGCTGACATTTAGTTGATGTACCTTATCTATTTTTTCATTATGAAAGCAAAATATTTATCGTCAACTTTGATCGGGGCGTTAAAGAACGTTTTGACTGAAACATGCTAAGTTCTAACTGAAAATGCGTTGGAAAAAAATTGCAGTGAAAAAGAAAAGAAATCCAGAAAAACAAATTGTGCAGATTTAAGTGATTGCAAATATGTGACTGAAATCAGTAATAATCTCGTAGCCTGATATATATATCAAGCATGCTGTAGTTATAATAAAAATAGTTCGTTAATGCTTTTGACAGGATTTTGATAGATTTTGAACCCTACCTCTAATATCTTTCTCGTGAGAAAAATGCTCAAAAGCAACTTTTTGAACTAATCTTCATTTATACTCATTTTCAAGATTGGAGTGAGCTTGTATTCAGTAGATTGTGTCTAATACGCTCAATATCAATGGAAACTGGTTTTATTTTCAGAACTTATGCTGATCTATTATCATTCTGACAGAGATATTTAAACTTATTTATATCATATCAGTCACTTGAAAGTCGTTCACTTCTTTTCATTAACAAAAAAGAAAATATTTAAGTAATTTTTAATATACACGTGCTGCTTTCTAAATAAATTCTAGTGCTTGGAAATAAAAATAGGAATGAAAAATCGTTTAACAGTTTTAACATGTACAAAAGATAGACATTTATTACGTCATTTGTCCTTAACGTGTTTTTCATTCCACCTTCTGTTTGTGTAGCGTGCGTATGAAGATTCGAATAGAGTTGCAGTTGCTCATGCGAATGATGAGATTCGCTGTCTCATTAAATTTCACAGATTAAATTCAGATAGATTCTTCGAATTTTTGTGAAAAACTATCGAGGATAAGGACTAAGAACAAAATTGTGAGTTGCCCGCAAATGGTACCAGAAAGCCCAAAAATAATGAGCAGATTTCCAACGATTAGATTATTCTGAGAAAAAAGTCTGGTAACTGACGATCTCAAATTATATGTGTTAGCTCAGGTGTGGGAACTTCTACAAGAAACAGTAATGGGTGACGCTTCATGGCGAATGTTTTTACTGAGAAAGCAGTTTCATAAAGAAATAACACTAGTATTTATTTAACTTAAATGTGTTAAAACTTTGTTCTTTTGTCCTATTTTTTCACTAAACCCTTCGGAATTTAAAAGTTTGCGTACCTTTTTCAACCGTACTTTTTTTACCTGGCAAGAAACTACATAAGCTTATCTTTAGTATAGTACAGATAACAAAAACTGTATTAGTTGCATGACTATTTCCGTCGACCAATAAGATATTGCCTTCTGGAATGCCATGCTTACGATTCCCGCATTTATTCGGGAATTACAAATATCATTTTCTTTTTGTCCCGAAAACTTATTATAGCAGATCCTGTTATAGTCCATGGCAAGTTTCACCAGTTAGATTTCAACCTTTAAGAGTAACGTCTCGCCTTAGCATTATTGCTGGTGGAGCTGTGGCTCTTTTCTTGCCTTGTCCGAGATGTTGTTTTGCTTATTCCTCCCAAACGTTTTGGTCAATATAATTTGATCCATGCTTTGTCGAGAGCTGTTAGAGGTCTCAGATCGCTTATTTGTTGCTCATGCGAAGTCATGTTGTGTGCTTTTTGTTTGCCATTTGGTTTTACTATTTTGAACAGTTAATTTTAAATATAAAATTTTAGTATCTATTTCTCTGATTTTTTTAGAGGATTGATTCTTAAAATAATAGCAATAATAAATTCAATAAAGATATCTCCAAAAAATTTCCGATACACATAATATTGAACGATGCGTTAGAAAGTGAAGTTAAAACTCTACAACTAATCTAACTTTATGGAAATAGGTCCGTCGAGAAAAATATCCCAGTGCCGCCAAATGTTGTACCACTAAATTTGGGTCTACATACTTATGCGATAATTAAATAAATCTTACTCTTAGGTATTTGTATTTTTAAAGTTCACTAAGACTAAACAACCTGTTTACTGATATTCCCATACTGAAGATTCTTTATCATTATCTTTGTGTGGATATACATTGAATTATGAAAGCTTGGTTGGAAATATGGAAATGCAGGCTTCCCATTAATAATGAAAGATAATGAAATAAAATTCAATCTGCGTTTTTTCTTTGGCTACTTTTAAAGTAAAGAGTGTTACTAATAAAATATAATTTTGATTTAATCTCCGCTTCCCCATTGTCATTTATTAGTACACAAGACGCAAATTTGAATGTGTTAAATATTAAGATTTTAGTAGGTACATCGCGACACGTTATTAAGAAAAAAGAAGTCGATTATATGTATATAAAAGTTGGCCTCAGTAGTAGTCATCGTACGCAGCACTGGTGAAATTAGTTTTTCCTTCCTACTTTAACAACGAAGCTTGCCGAATCTTTCTCAAAGAATCACGAAAAAAGTCAAGAAAGAAGTTCGAACCGATATCATCAGAAGATAGACTAGACGGACTAAATATAATAAGTACTGAAGAATTTCTGTAAGACCTATTTTCACAATTCCAGTTAGGCAAAACAATTGTGCTTATGATCATCAAACTGCAGTGTAACTCTTGAAAGTAGGATTTGTTCTTAAAAAAAAGTAAAAGGCTATACGGAAAAGTACGGAAGGGAAAAGGATTCTACATCAATTATGTATAATAGGGCGTTAAACATGTTTAAGAAAAAAAAAAGTCTATAGACTGTTAATTTTTTATAAATCAGTTAAGTGGATATTTGTTTAATTCAGTAACAAATTAAAAATTATAAAGATTTGCATTTATAACTTTTAAACCGCTGAACTTGTTAATTAGTAATAAGCATATTTATATTTTAAAAAAAAATATCTTTTTCGAATGGCAGCACACTGGCACGTGGAATTATGAAAGTGTTTTATTTTCGTCAGTGGCAGCAAATTGCTTTTAAATAGCTCAGTTTGTTGGTTAAATTTGGAAAATAAATATCTTATATGTTACCACGTCGGAACGCACTGGCGAACTAAAGATAAAAAGATTTCATTTCGAGAAGTGACAACACATTTCTGTTAAATCGCTGAATATGTGATCAAAAATTCATTAATTTCGCACGAAATGTGAGATACGTAAACAATAACTGGAATTTCAAAATTCGGTCTTAGAAGTGCATTTGTGTAGACAACTATTTGTGTTCAGAATTTTTGTTGGCTATAAATGCCGCCGTTTTTCCACAATGCGAGGAATAGACAGAAATGCAGAGTAAATGGTGTAAATGACTTTACAGTCAGCCACTACGCAAATTTCCTGTCGGTATATTTAGATATTGGTGTTGCAATCGCTGATGGATAGCCAGCCATATACAGGGTGATTCGCTACCAGACCGACAAACTTGCAGAAGTGTGTAGGGAGTACAGAGACGACTCGGAATCACATAGGAACGCAAGGTCGCAAATGCCGTACTTGCGAGCTGTGGTGTCAGATATTAAAGAACTTGCAAGTTTGAAAATATTTTCATGCAATTCTGTATCTTTTATGTTAAGAAATGTGGCTAGTTTCAGCTATGCGTTTTGTTGATAAGTCTGGAATCATGAAAGTTTACTTTTGTACAATTTATTTCTAAGCCTTGGCTAAAATTTACGACTCTTCAATCAATAAATTTCAATTACTGAGAGTACAAGTGAAATTCTTTTCATCAGAATATTTTTAAGATTTCAGGCAGCAGTGTGCGATTATAATTGCTAATCAGTCCAGGAATATATATAATTTGATTCTCTGTAATGCCGTAGGTTATGACCCTAGCCTTGACCCTGCGATAGCCATAATCAATCGCAGGGTCAAGGCTTGCTTTTTATAACCTATAAGAAAGTTGTTTTGCAACTGTTTAATTTGTTAATTTATATTCTTTTGTCATTTCGTTCGCTTTAAAAATGAAAGTCAGAAATATATATGTATCTATAGAAAGATACTTAAAGAAATTCGATTGGGGGCAACCTAAGGATATTTTGTTTACCTGTTAAATTTTAGGTCGTAAAAGATCTGTAACGAAAGCAAGTTAAAGATATGCTAGAATTTGTTTCTTATTTACGATAGTATTAAGAGAGAAAGTGATGGTTGGTGATTTAAAGTTTTTTAAGCGAAGTGAATTTTACAGATGCTTTTCAGTCTTATTATGATACAGGTTTAAATTTTGAGAACGTAAAGTAAAATGCGAAATTTCATCATATTAATTTGAATCTTTCAGGTACAGATATTTAAATTAATTGTCTAGTTTTATAGGAAGTTTTTAACACTGTTTTTGAATATTTAAGTTGAAGTATGGAAAATAAATAAGAAAATAACTGCGGTTTTTATTATAAGTAGTGCACTTCGAGATGTTGCCGGTTCAATTCCAGACTAACACAGTAAAGCGAGAATCCTAATTAACGGAGACTTACGAATTTTGCTTCTTCACACGGCATGTAAAAATTATATTTCCATTGCATTTAATTTAATCCAGCGTTATCAAATTTTTCCTTTTGCGAAAACCTAAAAATAATTTTCCTCTCGAAGATATACTTCAACTATATTTCTTTAATTGGTCGATAAACATTTTAAAAGTCGCGAACTTCTATGTGTACAGCATTGAAATACTTCACGCTGTATTTGAAGAGATGACCTTCCTGTTTTCAAACTTGCATTACCGTCTAGTTTGCTAAAAAAGTGCGATAGCAAGAATTGTAACTAGTTAGTTGTCTGATATGTCTATCAGCCAGAAAAAAATTTTATTCTTCTGAAAAGCCTCCAGTTTGTGCGTGAAACAGCATATTTTTATATTCAGTTTCTACTTATTACCCCATTTGAGACCTGAAAGGCGAATGAAACTGATTGTAATTGTCTGAACAGTACAAATAGTTTTTTCTGTATCTGCCAACAGTATTAGTAAAAGAGTCCGCATTTAAATAAGTCTTTAATAGGGTGTTCAAAAGAACTTCAAATGCGCTATTTAAAATAACTTCTTAACTATAGTAAAGTAGCTGGATAAGAGGTTTCGTTCTAAACAACAGGGCCATGGTACCCTGCACCTTTGTGATTTTCTGAGGCCTTTACCATGTAGTAGTTGTGTGGAGAAAAGTATGAGTCATTAACAAATACGAGCATTTAAGAGCATTTCACTCTGGGTTTAAGTGCTATCGAGTTGGTTCCATGTGCCGACAAGCTCTGCTATACGTGAAGTTCAGATTTTTCTACTGAAGAAAACTTGATTATTCAACACCGTGGAGCTGTGTCGGTTATGCCAGATGTCTTCGTTTGTTGAGATAAATCCTAGCATGAATGACCCTTTATATTCTCGAAATTTGCTTATTCAGAAAGCACCATTAAAGAGCTTCATGGATGTATGGAATCTACCGGCGGCCGAATGATTAAAACCATTCGGCCGCCGGTACCCTGCACCTTTAGTTTATGTTCTATCCCCGTTGGCTTTTGAAAGGTTGGCTGAGGTTTTTCTGCTCTGTAATTACTTCCATGTGCAGCATAAAGACGGAACTGTATCTGTAAGAATATCTTTTGGGTCTCATGAAATCTTTCATGGGACTGGAGGTGAATGAGGACACATTCAGGAGTTGGTGGAAGCAGAGCATTGCTAGAGGCTGACCATCGGCGAGCTAAAGAAGCTACATTGCAAATAATAGGAATAAGTTACTGTGAAAACATCCTTTTGATAACGAAAGGTAGATGGAGAAATCCATCACTTCAAATGATATTAGAGAGACGTATAAAATATAAAAAAGAATGCTAAATGTTGTAGAAAAATACCACTTGAATAAGGCTGTAGCAGTACAAACGATGAATCTGTTTAACAACAGTGCAATACCACAATTCCACGAAATCCTCTAAAAGAGACAAAAATAACGGTCAATAGATAGTTCTCTTGTTAAAGCTGCACAAAAACGAAAATATTGTATTTAGCCAATGACCAGCAGTGGCTTAGTGGAAAATAAGTAGTTTGCAACAAATAGCTATGATGTCATTAATTAGCTCAGAATTATTTTCAAAAACAAACTGCAGTTTAATTTCTTTTATGTATTTTTACATTGTTTCGTATTAATCATTTTTATATCAAATATATAGCTGATTATTGAACGAACATCAGAGTTTTCATTGGTGAAAATCGCACTGGATTATAATCATGTTTCCAGAATGGATTGCGCTGGCAAACCAGGATACCACTATATGTTTAAAATCCTGTTTGATGTCATGGATCGCAGAAATCTACTGTGTTCAAAGAGATATTAGTATGAACATGTTTTAGTTATTTAAATTCTTTGTCTGGTATTACAGGTCTATAAGGTCTACTGTCGTATTATTTTCAATGTTATCCATTTCTGTGTTTTGTACTGAGACTCCTGACATTTATTACTTTTCTTAGGCAAATCTGACATTTTTTTCCGATTTAAAACAAAGAAAGTAATATGAGTCAGCAGTAGCAAAGTTGTTAAATTTTTATAAAAATTTTCATTTTTAAGTTAGTGAAGCAGTACTCATGACTGATAATAAAAATCACAAGTTTCTAATTTTAAAAATTCTGTTCTTAAATATCTTCAACATCAGTAGTATTCCTCCTGCATCCCCACAGATTAGCAAAAACTCATTTGGCATGCACGGCAAAAATGTTTTTGTAATTTCTAGCATTGGTATGGAAGCATTCAAAACTTTAGTGCCGCGTCTTCTGACAAAAGGGTGCAAAGGCATAAAATTCAGTACTTTTTAACGATCACTGTATAACTTCTAATAATATTGCATTTCATTTTGATCTCAAAAGTATTTGTTAAGAAAAATACTTCAAAATTGAACCAATTAATTTGAAAACAAAAAAAAAACTTGTTTCCTGAATTCTAGTACTCGTACATGCATCTACAAGGTGATTCTCTACGACCTGTACAAACTTATGAGAGGTGTAGATTATACAAAGACGAATCAGGATCAAATAGCAATGCAGAGTCGAAAACGCCGAGGTGAAAGAAGAACGCGTAAGGGGGAAATATTATTTTATTTAACAAAATGTGGCAATAATATTAAGAGAGATCATAGAAGGTGTTCGAAGTTTTAGCCACTATGTGCAATACTAGCCTGATATCAGCGATACATGGAAATACTCCGACCGCCATTGAAACTGCACAGATTTGTATGCCAAGATTATCGTTACTGTCCACGGGCGTTTCATACACCAGATTTTTCATGTGACCCCAGAGAAAAAGTCTACAGAGGTATAGGCCTAGCGACCAATAAGTGGAGCCACCACGCCTGATCCACTATTGTCCAAATGCCGCATTTAAATGCTCCCGAACTTCACAGCTGAATGGGTTTGTGCACTGTCATGGTGCAGCCATATATAAAGATGCAGCAATTGGTGGATATGTTGGTCATTTCACAGTTCGGGCAAGACTTCATCCAAAAAAATCTTATAATATCGTCGGTCCAAACGAACAGGTAAGAGATTGCGGACTTGTTAATGCCGGACCGAACAACCGTTAACAAACCTCTGATATGCTGCATATCTTCATATAACATGGGGATTGCCCATACATACGAGTTATGTGCATTTTTGGTGAAGTATGCCCCGTCTGTGAATAAGACGCAAGCCGAAGAAAAGAGGGTCCTTGAAGTATAGGATTGCTTTTCCAACCCTGCATTACTATCTGATCCCGATTCGTTCTTTGTTTTTTTTTTTTTTTTTTTTTTTGAATAATCTAGTATATATATACTAGAAAACCTGGTGGTCATAAGAAATGACCGCTGTTCTAGATATTATAAATTGTAATTAAAATGATATGTGCAAAGGCAACTGCTAATTCAAACTGAATTACCCAGGGCAGACGGCGAGGACGCCCCTTTGCTTACTGCCCCACGGGGTTTCTCCCTCCTACTTAATTGCTTAAAGTAGAGTGCAATGAAGGAAATTACTGGCGGTACATTTCTTTCTGTGCTCAGTGGTTTCTTTTTGTCGAGAAAGCCGTTTTTGTGCGGCTTTAGCTCCTTTTCTCTCCCCTTCAGTGCTGTATTTTCTAGGAGGTATTCTTAAAAGAACTTACGTTAAGATGTAATTTTTATGTAAAATAGATGATTGCCAGTGCAAACAGATGTTCACCATACCCCTAACACGCTCAATTTGCGTTCAGTTGTAAACCATTTCAAAAACAGAGGATTGCTAATGCAAACAGATGTTCAGGTTCCCCCTGACACGCTCAATTTGCATCCAGCTGAAAATGCAGTTTAAAATACAATGTCCGAATAAAATCGGGCAAAATTTTAAACTCTGAAAGGATATTTAGCGTAGGAGTTTGGGTAAACCTACTTGATGAGATGGACTACGCACAACTCCTTAGTCGATTTCGTCTCCTTCTGGGCAATTTCTCAACATTTGCAAGTTTCTAGGTAATTCATATGTAAATATAGTTAAATGCATAATAAGCAATAATTGTATGAATTAAAAATATTTAAATACCATGATAATTTAATTAAAACAATGATAACTATTGTGATAAAATTTATTTGAATTATTTGAATGCCGTAGCAACTTCACCTCATTGGCTAGTACAGTTACGCAAGCAACCAATAAACTATCGGCGACAAACAGACACTTAAGCCGCATATAATAAAGATAACTCATGGATAGCATAGACAGTTATTGAAATGATTTATAATCCTCGTGGTGCTAACGAATATGCTAACGAGGGTCTCTCTAGTAGAGAGTTCAACTGCATTCTAGGTCTCTTTAGTCAAGAGTTCAGGAGCAGTCTGAGGTCTCATTCCGATGGAAAAAATCTTCAGACTGATTTTGCCACGCTTCCTTAATTCTTCTGTTGTATTTTACATCCTCTGATTCGTTATATCTGAAACGATATCAAAGGAAAATCAAAATCATCGTCAGCCCCCTTTAAAACGAGAGCTTTTGATGACAGACATGGTGTAGAACGCTAAAATGTCCTGACACTAGTCGGAAAGTTATGTCTCTTACACTGTCAACTGGAACGAATTATTGCGTCTGCGATGTCAGAAACATGTCGTGTGATACATCGTAAAAGCTTAGAAACTGACTTGCAGGGACCGCACACATGATTTTCTCATCTCTGCGTGGTCCCCCGCATTACCATCCCGGTATTTTCTGTCTTTCTAAAGTGATTAATTCTAACATCACACATCGCTGTATGTGCTGTATTTCTTCTGGAGGCGATCATATTCCATATTGAAGGTACTTTTCGTATAGCAAACTGACACCTTCGATTTGTTCATTTTATACATGTGCTAATTTCTGGTAATTTCTTTTTATGTTATTTGATACCTTGTCAGGACTGAGTGCTCGGTGCATACTCTTAGCGAACATATTCATGAAATAATCTAAGTCCTGATCTTGAACAGGGAGCTGAATGCAGCTATGTTCTGTGGTAAAAAACTGTGGTTAAGTGGTAGAAAAACTGCACGTAAGAAGGATTTAAAATCCTCTTTTATTAAACCACAATTATATACAGCCACTTCGCAACTCGGCAGGAATACAGAATATAATGACCGCACTTGGGTCTAAACTGAACAATCAAATAATTTAAACTAAAGTTAAGTAGAAATTTAAGTAGTCGTTGCTCACAGAGCTATAGACGCGAGGTTGGCCTCTCTGCTAAATGGTGTGTAGCAAGATTTAACTAATACTAACGCACTTAGATTTACTTCAATAAGTAATAGAGTAACTGCGCTACGGCTTAGAATTTAAATACTAGCTGGTGAGGCGAACGTCGAACAGAGCAGCAGTGATCTGAGACTAAAAGCTCTCTCACACTGAGTAGTTCCTCGCTACCGTTTAAATATAAACTTGGCTCCACTTCAAATTAGCATAAAGCCGAAACGCGCGCTCATTCTAACGGGAAGTTGAAATAAGAACACATAGGAAAGGCAAATT
>KK117438.1:37527-72918 GCA_000611955.2 Stegodyphus mimosarum | reverse complement strand
CCCATTCATTGTCTCTCCAATTCCGGTGTTCCCGGCACCACAGAGAACGCCTTCTCCGATGGGCAGGCGTTAGAGGTACACAACGTACAGGGCGTCGTGCAAACAGACCACCACCGTGCAGTCTTCTGGCCACGGTAAAACGCGATATCGGTCGTCCAGTCGCCTGTGTCGTGTGTCTAGCGATTTCTCCCGCTGTCTGCCGCCTGTTTCTTCTGGCCTGTAAGGCAATATACCGGTCATCTGCGGGTGTGGTTCCTCGTGGACGACCACTACTAAACCCCCGGATAGCTGTTCCTGTAGTTTGAAATTGTCTCCAAAGTCGTGAAACGATGCTGTGAGTAATTCCGAACTCTGCAGCCACACTTGTCACACTGCGGGCCTCCTCCAACTTCCCAATGATTCGACCTCGGGTAAAAGCATCCAGATGTCGTCTAACAGATTGATTATTCGCCATTTCTCGCTGAGGCAGCAACTCTGTGTGATTTTAACTGCTATACGGCGTGCAGTCTCTTTGCCAGAAATACTGATCTTACACCGACAACATGCTTTATACTACTCAGACACTCTCCCATTACGTCTACCTTCATATCTGCGCATGTGCTACCGTACATCACCTTACTTAATCTCCTGATTGGTCTTTCTGTCCGCTCTGCCTCTTCGTTCAGCTGATATGCTAATTTTTCGACTTGGTCCTTAATTTTTGCACACCAGTGTATAATAAGAGAAAAAGTCTGTCTGTGTGTGTGTCTTTTGTTCGTGCTGCGCGTAAGCTAATAGATCCAGGGCTACGAAATTTGATACATAGCTGCATCTAGACAAGAGCCAGTGCACCTCGAAGCGATTTTTTTGAAATTCGAATTAGATTATTTTTTATTTTGTTTTTTTGACGAAATCGCGACATTTTGAGACATAATGGGTTATAGGAAAGCGAGATATTACTCTATACATTTTCTTTTCACATCGTCGTGAAACGCAGGCGCTTAGCTATTTTACGAACTTAAAATAAATTTCGTGTTTCAATAAATCGATTACATACGAATTTATTTATCAAAGTGAGCTTAACAGCTTTGCAACGGAATTTTTTGTTAAAGTTTATTTCAAAAAACGTATTGTTTATTTTCCTATTATTTTTGGACAAGTTAAACTTTAATCTTTCCGACTCCTTTTACAAAAAGAATTTTGGAAAAATAATAATATTTTGCAATTTTAAAAAATTTTTTAAATGAAGCTTCCGAATACACTTCTCACATCTCACATATTTTAAATTATGGTCGGCAACAATTTTTCATTGTTATTGTTGTTGCTAGATTTTTGATGAAGTCGCATCATTTTGAATAGTTTCATTCTTTTATAAATGTGGGTTTGGCAACGTTTTTCATCGTATTTCTTATGTCACTTTTTTTAAGAAATTGAAAAGTTTAAGAAATTGAAAAATTGTTTCTTTTTGCAAAGGTAAATTGTTTAATTAATTTATTAGGATAATTAATATTTATATTAATGGATATTGCTTATTTCATTGTAATTTTTTATGTTATGTTTTAATTATATATAATTTTAATTATGAAAAGGTTTTGCATGATTTTTTTTAGGAAATAAAGCTTTTAACCTGTTTATACCATTTGAGTTCTTAAGATTTTGCAAAGGGAAGTTGGTTAATTTTTATATATATATATATATATAAAGTTGTTCTGCAGAGTAAAATTCTGCGCAGAATTTTGTGTTTTTTTGCGTTTCTTTCATGTTATTTTTTGCTTATTTCACTGTTTGTAAGATATTGAAAAGTTCTGCATGATTTTTTTTCAACGGAAAGTTGGTTAATTTTTTTATTAGGATAATTAATATTTGTATTAATTATATTATTTGTATTTATTTCATTGTAATTTTTTTCTCTTGAAAATATAAGATAAAATATTACTAACAAGTTAAATGGCTGTGATATGACTGCTGACACATTTTCTCAGATGATTACCTAAAGTATCATAACATTTTAAAATTTCAGAAAAAGAATCACTCAAACTATTAAGTAAGAAAATGTTAAAAAAATTTTGACTCATCAGAAATGGCATGGAGTTATTTATATTATTGTAGAATTTTTATATAATGTTTTATGTAGTTATGGTGGTGGTTAAGAAGGGGGATATAATGTTTAATACACATCTCATGCAATCAGTTTGCTAAAAATTCAAGATGTGCATTTTTTTTCTGGTAATACATCAGGGCCGTATGCAAGGGAGGGTTTTATTCTTAACAAAGAAAAAATAGTTGGAAGAACTTACCAGGTGTGTCTTTTAGACATTTTCCGATACGTTTAAAAGCCAGACGAAGGCTGCTCGCTTAGCGGCTAGTTACGTAACTATTGAGAAAGGAAATCTGATGACGTAAACTGAAGCATAAATTGAAACTTTTTGAAGAAATCCAGAATGTTTATAATATTTTTGCAAGTAAATTCCGTTCTTCCGTTGCTATAGCGTTGCTTCACTGCTGAGTCAGTTCATCTCTATTTCTGAACAGAATTTTTGAAATATTAAAAGGCAGTTTATTTTTTTAACAACTCTGCATATTTCTCATAGGGTGGCATGGCCCAATTATCTTATCTTTAACATGTGGCTTTTTACGAAACTGTTGCAGTAAAGTTTCTTTTCCTCGGCCCTCACCGCTTTGTGTATTTTCTTTCCTCCTGAACAAACGAAAACTTCCGCTCGTATAGGAATACATCATTGTCCAGCATTGTAGGAAACGAAACAGGAAGGAGCTGTTCCTCCTTCATTTCATTTTGCTTTAGTAATTCACTCCTCTGCTGCTGCTGCGGCAGAAAAGAAGATAAACTATAAGGAGACTGAATGAATAAGAAGATACATTTTTCATGTTGCTGCCACGCACATGAAAAATGCTGTAGTTTTTTTTTTTTTTTTTTTTTTTTTTTTTTTTTTTTTCGTGTTACGATCTTTTTATTCATGCCATGTTGCTTGCAATATCTAAAACAGCGCGAGCTGTCATACTTTCAGTAAAATAAATAAATAAAAACGACCAGATAAGTATATGCTCTCCAACGATATGAACCATAACAAAATTTTTTGGTATTAGACCCTCGGAATAGATAAACATCTGCATGTTGATAACTTCGTCGCGCGTGTAACTGCTGAGTGACTCCGTAAATGCTGTCGTTGTCTTTCTTTCCTCCCCCCCCCCAATTTGTTGTTCAAATTTGAAACACTCATTTTCTGAATGCCACGTAACCAAAATGTTGGTGCCTAGTAAGTTACCTTCAAGTGTTCCATTGTACGTATTTAGGTGTTTCATTCATCTATTTGGGCAGCCCTTCGCAGTAGTTTTTGCTTGGTGTGATCACATTTGTATTTTGTAGAAATTACATTATCAGATATAGACATTATACTAATTAACTTCAACTTCGTTGTTAATAATGTTACATTAGTGCACCAATAAGGCGTGCCATTCAAAATTATAGTCATTATTTGTATTTTATATCTATCCGAAATTCTAATTTTAATTAAGAATTATACTGAGTCAGATCGAATGAAATCATATTAAATTTGATAACAACTATTCGGCGATCTTATCCATTCGGTTAGTAATGGGCACTCGTTTAACGTATATCAAAATGTGAAGGAAGCTAGCTAACCTGAATTTTAAAGCTAGTCAAAAATTTAGTTTTAAACTGGTTTTATTTTAGAGCAGAGCTCTAATTTCAGTGAACGTGAGAAGTTTTTGAGCAAAATCATTTTTGCTTCTTGGAGAAGACAATGTGTAAAATTGTTTAAAAAGTAAAGCAAACATGTCGAAATTGTTGCTCACGAGTTTTATTTTTGAAATATTTCAGTTTGAAACAGAAGGAATGTTTACTGAACGTTTTTTAACATTAGTAATTTTACGAATTTTAATTATACTGCAGAAATTTTTAAGAGTTCAAACTGTGCATCATTTCTATGACTTACAACCTTGACAGTATTACTTTTAAAGCAAAGAGTAGTCTTGGAATAAATCTTCGAGTGTGTTAAAGAGAGTAGGAGGACGACATATGTGTTTATTAAAAATTGCGATGTTACTAAAATTATGAATTAGTTATAAGCATAAATGTCTAATAATACTAGGAAGAAACTCAAGAAAAATTATGAATTAGTTTTCTAAAGTGAGTACATTTTAAAATACGAAAAATAGTTTTGGATGTAAACCGAAAAACCTTTACAAAAGCCTTGTATTACAAATTGTGTTTAGTATTTACAAACACCATGTTTGCAAATACGTTTTGTATTTACTAAACAAATTTTGTTTATTATATATGTTTGTAAATACTAAAGAAATTTGGTTTAGTATTTACAAACATGTTAGTACTTAAAAAAGATTTGCAAAACTTTTGTTTATCATCTATGTTTGAATCCAACTTATATAGTTTCACAGTTTCAGCTAGTAATTAATAATAATTGAAGTGAATCTGCGTTTATTGCTTTAAAATCGCTTGATTTATTAATTAATAACAAAATAAATATGAGAGAAAAGTGAAATATCTTACCCTTAGCTGAATAACAGCCTACTGCCGTGAGAAAGATAAAAGTATTTTAATTCGGATAGTGGCAATAGATTTCTTTTATATCGCCGAGTTTTATGATTAAATCTGAAATATGAATATCCCACGCTTTGCTGAGTGGCAGCACAAAGCTTTTATGTGGCTGAGTTTTTAATTAAAAGTTCCTATAATGCTAAGAAAATAAAGAAACAAATTTTAGAAAATTAAAAATTCTCGCTTTCAAGTGCACATGTTCGGGTGGAAGAATATATGGATTTAAAATTTGGTGGGTGTAGGTGCCGCCATTTTTCTACAGTACGAGGGGAAACATACAAACTGTTACAAATTTTGTATATATGTAATTAATTTTAGTGAAATTATATGTGAAACTGTAGCACTCTTTGTATAATGTAAGTTGAAATGCTTGAAAAAGCGAAGCTCTGTCAGAAAAATGAGTTTACAGGTCAAATCTATTTAACATTTAGGTAAATGCCTATCTCGCTAAACTGGCGAGATATCGCCAAGTTGACAGTGGTTTGGAAGACTGGTTTTGGGTCACCAAATTTGGCGAGAAATCGACAAAAGTCACCAAATTTGGTGACACTAGAGTCCAGTTCCTCGGTAACTGTAATTGATCCCTATATGTAACTATAACCCTTATATGTAACTTAACCGTATATGCCTTCCAGTTATTTTGAGAAATGAAAGCCATTAGAGATTTCTCGGCGGCCGGGGGAAAACGATATAACCAGAGAGAGCATTAAGTTCTCGATTTTTAGTTCAGACTCGACTACAGAGTATTGAAAGTTCTTCGTGCGAACTTGGCTCTTTGCATTGCCTTGTGTTTAACATTCTTAGTAGTTTGAAGTGTAATTACTGATTGCGCTTTCTGATACTGAGAAGAGTTGTACAAGTGCTTTTGTGGAAAGTTCCCGAACTGTAAAGCTTTTCTTTTAGGAAAACAATTTTTTTTATCAAGCTATCATCGGTTTTGTGTGCATTTAATCCATTACGAACCCGTACGCATGCAACAATATATGCATATTCTTCATTACTTAATACAACTAATTATCAGTTTTAATTTTACAAGTATAAGCATGTTTTCAGAAACGAAATCACAGATTCTAATTGCGCAAAACCTCGATTTTATTCTGTATGATGGCTGCGCTTGATGCAACGTTGCATTTTTTTTTTTTTTTTTTAATATTTGTCAAGAAATTGCTTAACGTAATTTTTAAATCAACTCGTTTAAAAATATTCAACGTCTTTCTTATTTTACAGAGTAAATTATTGATTTGACTACTGCTGATCTCATGTAGGAATAGGGAAAGCAGAATAATTTTGTTTGGGTAACAACTTTTATTTTAGGATAGTTCTGTCAGGCAAGTTTTATATCCCAAAATTTAGTGAACTCGTATGTTTTGAATAAGATTGAGTTGGAATATCCTCTTTCAATGCAATCAGCTGTTTCGCATCATAATATCTGGATGCAAAAAGTGGAGTTGGTATACAGGATCAAATATATCGCAGTTCAGCAGTTCTTTGAGTCATGCTGACGCATTCATATTTTCATTGTCATGGAAGCGAGCTTTAAAATTTCCTTTAAAATTCTGCTAGTGGCTTGCATATAACAATATAGCTTCATTCTTTACTGTCATTTTTCATTAATGAATATAACACATTAATTTGTCAAATTATTGGAATTCTTTTTATTTCAGTGCCGTCATAAACAAGTCAGTTTTAAAACGAAAACTGATTTATAATTGTTCGAGTTTCAGTGAGATTGATGTCTACCTTGCAGGGTTTTTTTTTTCGAGGGGGGGGGAACAGTAGCTATATATCAGCCAAATAGAATACATGCTTTTTGAATTTTATTGTGTAGTCTTAGGTTTGTCAATTTCAAGGAAAAATTCCATTATGGTATTAAAAATCTCTATCGAGAGCCAAAGTACCTTTAATCAGTGTAGCATACAGTTGCGGAAAAAGACGGTAAAGCTTGTGAGGTTCACTCTTTAAATCTTTAAAGCTCTAACTCCTAACCCCACGAACACTTAACAAGCGAATAATCGCTTAAGTATGAACAGAACACGTGAGACTTGGGAAGGGTTCAAAAACCCTTTATTATTCAGTATATTTACAATCAGTTCCGACTTGGAACTTACATAAAGCCGCCACTCGGGCGTGAACTTAAATACTAATAATTTGAGCTAAAACTAACTTAACTAAAGCTTTTAAATTATATAGCCGAAGCTATCAAAATCTAACTAGTTGGCCCCTAAGTATTAATTAAATCGGCGAAGCCTAGCAAGGGCTTAAGATATGGCCGAGCGTAGTAATAGCTAAGAGAGATGTAGCCAGAAGGCAAACGCGCACTAGTCAGGAAATCAGACTCTCTCTCTGCTGAAGTTGGTTAAATCACGACTTAAATAGTACTCATTCTCATTTGCATTATCTGCGTTTCTGAAATTACATTCTGGCAGGAAATTGTAAGCTGAAATTAGAATAAGATAGGAAAGATACAAAACTTAAAATAACTGTTGGAAAACGTATAATAAACCTTACAAGCTTCTAGATGTGATAGTATTTATTGCTTTGACGCATAGCTTTAAAACAATATGAAGCTCTTCCTGAATATTTTTAGCAACTATGGTGCCTTTTCAAAAACAATGCATAGTCCTAATATTTTAGGCATCTTATTTTTGACATATGCTAAAATGTCTCAATTTCCAACCATCGCTGGTGCACCGTCACAAGTTGGACAGGAAAATATCATAGTGCTAGAAAATGTTTTCAAAATAATGAAATATGCCTTCTCCTCTGCAGTATGTTTAGAGAGGCTTTGCCAAAAATCACAGGAGTAAAAAAAAAAAAAAAAAAAAAAAAAAAAAGCTGTTATTTCTTCTTCTTTAGTTTCGCTATAATAACGCACGTAGTTCATTAAAACGTTATTCCTTTCAAAAATTGATTCACCCAGTATATGGCAAATTTATGAACCCTTAATTCAGAGATAAGTTGTTCAGTAATTTCCGCCCTTTCATCTATGTGATTTTGAATTGTTGACCATGTTACTTGGTTAAGAATTATGTTTAAGACTTCGTTTTCACTTTCATAATTGTATTACTTCTCGAACTATTGATAACAACAAATTTTCGTCAACTGTACGTGGGTGTTCTTCTCTCGCAATTTAACAGGAAATATTACATGAAGCTTCGATTTCTCTTTCATAGTTCTTAGATTTCGTAAAGTTCTCTTTCTCTTCCTATGACGGGAAGTGGAAAAAAATAGCAACGCTTGTAGAATTATTGTCGGATGTGATCGGAATTTGTCTTAACAAGTCTTAACGGCCGGCATGGGTGAAAAAATAGGCGTAGATTTTGCGTTCTACGTATTTGCTTGGTTACCTTTTCTTGTACCTTTTTTATATTGCATTTGTTGCTTAAAAATTTATATTTAAATATATATGAATTTTAACGTATATCAAATAACTTTCGTACGTTTTTCTCCTCATAATGATGTACGATTTCTTTCTAACTAAATAATGTAGCTTTATGCTAATAAACAACTGACTATCAATTTTATTAATAATTTTTTTAATCAGTGGGATAGTGATTTTGCCAGATAATTGCTAATGCGTATTCGCCTATCAACACCTTGACCATCATTGACACTTTTTAAAACAGTATCCCCCCCCCCCCAAAGAGTTAATAACGACCCCACTGAAATTCCAGATCTAAACGAACTCGTGGGAATTCATAAATTTTCTCCATGCTATTTTCTTACGCTTAGAAGTGGAGACAGTGCCATGCATTACAAAAATGCTTTTTACACATCTTCAACTTAAAGCTCTTTGTCGTTGTCCCAAGCTCCTCCCACTGTAAACACCTAAGTGTTAAAACTAGCTTCACGATTCTATTTTGGTCAGCATTAAAATTTATTATACGTGCTTTCATGCACCTGCAATCACTTACTTAGCTTCAAAACCATCTTTACCGTACTCCCATCCATGATATTCCATATTTCCTTTCACTTATTCAACATATATCCATCAAAGAAATTTTCTTAATTCGTGCAAATATTCTACTGAATCATAAACGCGTTATTCATAGTAATCATTATATGGCGTTGTAATTAAAGTTCAAATGACCTGATAAGTTTTGCAATTCGAAAGTGTTGATTTGCTAAATATATTTGGATGAGAAAATAACAAATCAACGTTAATAGTATCTCTGTGTGATTTGAGTACGACTTTGAAAATTAATTTATTATACGGTACCAGCTGTATAGACAAGAATTAAAAAAATAAAAAAATCTGAAAGCTTTCAGATTTTACATTACGCCCAAAGGGCTTTTTTTTTTTAACGTTTCGCGTGTTACCTTTATTTATTAAATATCATGTTCTTCGCACTTAAACCGTAAAATTCAGTTCAACAGCAATATCGGAAAATAATTTTTAAATGACCATATCTTTAGAATTTCCGATACACAGTCTTGCTCGTCCCCGTACAATGCTGCTATTGCTCGCTTTGAAGTCGTTGAGTTTGTTAATCAAAAATTCGTCAAAGTTTTACAAAATATGAAATCGATAATAAAACAAATTTCAAATTAGGGCTTCCAGATGCTCATATTCGGTGGAAGATTACGTTATTCAAAATTTGATGGCTCTAGGTAACGTTATTTTATCGCAATGCGAGAAACATATATACATTTATGCAGATTCTTCGTTATTTAATTTTTTTAACTATAATACAGTGGTCTAATATTTGGTGACAACAATTTGAAAAGTGAACCGACATTTATAGTGAATCAACGAAAAATGCCAAAACTAAATTAATAGTCCTTTTGGGCAATTTGCCCCGTTGCACTAAAAATTAGTATAGATAATATCACAAAGAAAAAAAAAAACAAATGTGACTACTTGCGCCATAATTGAAATGAATGGAATTGTTGATTCAAAAATGTTTTAATTCTGTTTTTAAATGAAATAAAAGAAAAGAAAAATATTTTACAAAGAAAATTTAAAATTTAATTTTTTATAGATTTTTTTTTATCACGTAAAAATTAGTTTAACACCAAATTAAATATTTTTGTTATCTCGGTCGAGACAGACAGTTGACTTCTTATAGATGAAAGAATATTATAATTATCAGTACCTTTTTCTTTTGTGTGTGTTTGTTCTGAGAAATACTTATTACTTTAAAAGGTAATCGAAACGAGAGTGCTCACTGTAAAATGCATAACAGCTTCCTACTGACACTTTTTAATGTTAATTCATTTCATTTCAATTAATTTTGATTGACTGGAATAAGTTCTAACCACCATAATAAAACTTATGGTAGCGACAGTTGCATGCATTGCTTTTGATCCTTGATAACTATGTACACGTATTTTACTGATTCCTGTCACTAATGTGCTTATTCTCTACAATCTTAAACGGCATTCATCGGAGTCGTCCTGTTGTACGGGTGAAAAGTTTTTTGCCCTTTCACAGTAGAGTGTCTGATAACCATTTGACTCTGATAACAAAGAGGCTTTTAAGCTATAATGAGAGATTATTTTGAACTCGCTTCCCGTCCAAGTTTTAGCGTTGTCATCACATCATGTACTGTTAAATTTTTTGTTGGTTATATCTCAGAGGGATTCGATAATCAATATCGTAATATATCATTCTTAAAGAGTATTGTTGATGTTTCAGAACAGATTTTGCTGTTGGTATAAGATATCCTTATCGGTGTGTATTTCCAGTTATGAAATCTAACGCCCTTTTTTGTTTTTAGCATTGTCATAAAGAAATTTAAAATCCTGTAATATTTCAAGATTTTAAGGAGAGAAAAAGCTGTTAACAATAATAAAAATGAGTTAATATTTAGCTCCTTAATCAACATTTATTTTGCATTCCCGTCCTCTTTTTGTAGAAAATCTGTTGCTGAAGAATATTTATATCAGCTGTGCAACAATTTATATTTTCAAAAATCATCTTCTACAGATAAAAATCTAATGAATAAATATGACTATTAAAATGTATCTGAAGCAGGAATTTTTTTTTCTCTTCTTCTTTTCAGTACTACTGTTTCTGAGTTGTATCTAAAACATTCTGCACTTTTCTAATATGCGGATTATCCCGTTTAAGTATGAACGGAAGTGAAAAATATTTCTGTTTATTTGTAACAATGGCCTAGTATTTTGTATACAGGCAATGCTGGGCCTTAGCCCGACATTTTACTCAATCTTTGACGAACATTGATTTATAGAAAAACTTTTATACATTTAGAGGAAGCGTGACCCACAACAGTCTTCCTAGGGAAACATTATGTTTTCTATAACATCAATCTTAATCTAAATTTGAATTTTCCCTAAATTTCAAACTGGCATGCTTCTAATCCTTATACATTGTAAATGCTTCTATATCTGTGAATGCACAGACTGCTGTAGCAAATGTTATATAGAATATGATATTAATATAAAAATCATACATGCGATAATTTATAAGCAACATAAAATATCCTACCAAAGTTAAATAAATCAGTGCTCTCACTATTCTATTACGTATGCATTTAAAATGCATCTTTTTTCTCTTTGTGCTTTTCTAAAGTAATACGAATCCATCAGTATCCGATAGTTCGACCGTCACCGTTCGATTTTGGAACACCAGTAGTTTTGAAGGATTAAAATCCTTTACAAATGGGTTGGCTGCATGGCTTTTTATTGATTTTCTTCATGAGCAGTGCAAATGCGATCAGTTTTTTGTAGGAAGGTTTGAAAGTCTTCCGCAAAAGTATTCCTATCTTTAGACAGATAACCCTAGTGTGCTTCTCCATAATCAAATAATCTGTACTAAGTGATGTAAAGTAGATGGAAATGTTCAACCTTTCAAAATTTCTGGTCTGCATGACTCAAAAAGATTTCCATTGTCCCACAGCCTGACAAAAATATGCCAGGGGCTGCATATAAAATTAAATGTTTTTAACGTACAGGCGATATTTCTATCTCGTCGGATTAAAATTTTTTTTTTAACTTAAAGATATTTTTTAGGAGAAGAAAACATTTATGTGAAAAAAAATATGAAAATGACAAACCTTACGTAAATATTGAGGCTGTTTTTCTTCGGTATTAGAATTTGCGTATCTAATTTCGCAAAAGGAAGCGACTGAAAAGAGTATGTTTAAGATGTTTTATCTGAAATTATTGCTTTCTTTTTCTTTGCTGGATTTGAGGCTTTATTTTAGATACGGTCCAGATGAAGGAATCTGAACCTCAAGAGATGACAGAGAAAGGGGAAAATGCTGTTACTGTACACTATATCATATACAGTTCCAAGGCATAGTAGAACATGAAAGATTTCTGCTTTTCTATTAAAGTATTCTGTAAACACTGACACGTTTTCCCGTATTGCGCGCTTGTTACTGTTCGGATTTGTTATAAGACAAAACTTATCTGTTTTGTAGCTTATAAACCGTTTATTTCTTCCCTCCCTCCCCCGAAAAGTGTTGAAAGGAGTAGGGTTTATACTAAACCGCCTCTAGATGTAATTTTTTCAAAGTTTCTTTTACTTTACTTTCAGGTGAAAAAATAAACCATAATAACGTTTCACAAATTTTTGAGAGAACATGGTATTTATTAAAAGAAATTCTAATTTTCTCCGTAACTTTCGTCAAGGAGGAACTGTGTCTGATCTTTCTCGGAATTGCTAGTTTTATTCAAAATCCATGCCCAAATAAGGATGCCTTTTTGCATAATTTTATATGTCTTTAAAATGAGAGTTATGTTATTGTCAGAGATTATTTCAAACATATTTGCTAATCGGTTCAAAGGGTGACGGATTTCTTAATTGTGAGTGTATTTAAAAATATTCTATTTTCGTTCGTAATTTTGGCTGTTACTGTACGCTCCTAAAACAAGATTCAGGTTCATGTTCTTACAATAAACATTCATATTATACATTTCTAGATGAAAATTTTGAATGATTGAACTATGGCTTTACCAAGAAATAAAGAATTATTAGCTGTAATTAGTCAAGATTTAATGCTCCGTCTTCGAATAGTAATGGTACTTATGTGAATACACAGATTTAAAAATGTTTTCAAATGCAATTTTCAGACTGTGGAGTTATTATGAATCTCTCTGTCGCATTTGTGTTGTTTCTTCTTATAATAAATATTATTACGCTTCCTTTAAAACCTTTGTTAAAGCTTCGTGTCAGTTATCGGTTATGGCCGGTCACATTTTTAATTCATTTATTTACTTTTTTTTTTCAGTTGATATACCTCCACCTCTACTGCCTGCTGTACAGAAAACAGAAAGTGAGCCTCACAGATCTCCATTACCTAAGTGAGTATTTTTTTTAAATTAAAACTCAATTTGAAAATTGAATCCTGCACTGCTTTTACGTTTGAAGTAAATTTAATCACATGCCATGTCTGACATCAGATTAATAGTTCAGACGTCAGCTTATCACGTTAACGGTATTCTGTTTGTTATGTGGTTACTGGTTTATTCAAACTTCTTATTTTATTATCATTCTTCCTGTAGATACATTACCATGCTGAAAAATCACTAAAATCTTTTTATCTGAAAGAACTACTTGTGTTTTAGATCTTATCAGATTTTCATTATACGGTATTCAGATTTTTAATACGTAATTTAGAATTAGAATCGTGCCGAGGATGGATTGAATTGAGGCACGTAAGAAATCAGAAGAGACGCAGCCTGTAGCGAGTTAAAATATGATGCAATGAAATCTCGGTTCACGAATGTAATTCATTTCTGAAGGCGGTTTGTCATTTCAATTATTTGTAAGCTGAAACTATTTTCTTCTTATAGGAATCGATATAAAATGGACTAATCGACTCCTGGACCACAGATAATTCCTTATTTTAACTTTGTAATGTTACTTTGTGCACAAGCTCATAATTCATACTCAAGTGAAATTATTAAACCTAAGCCGAAAAAACAAACTCAATATCAAGCAGGTGAAATAAGAGGAAAACTTATGCCTATTGTGCGAAAGAGAATGAACAAACAACATAGTGATAAGATAGAGAAAGGAGGAAATTTACTCACTGAACCTCCGTTTCACTCAAGTCCAATGAGTTGTTATCGACGTTTAAAATGCCGAGGCATAGGAATTGTCAATGAAAATTCTTATGCTGAAACTTGCTACTGTTACATGAAAACTTTTCACTTTTCCTCATTTTGCACAAAATTCGCAGATCAAAGAACTAAAATCATCTTTCCATCCATTCTTTCTTCCGAGAATATTTCCTCTATATTAACCTTTCATTGCTGCTGCTGACTCTACATTAGCCTTTTATTACTGCTGCTGAAGTTATACCTGTTTTTTTCTTGTTGTTGAGCTTATTTTTGTAGTTCTCTAGTAATTCTTCCATGTCTCCACTGCTAATGTCTAAGTTTATGGCTTTGCCTGGAGATGCAGTATCATAGATAGCAAAAACATCATCAGTGACAAGGTTCCCGAAGCTTCTACCTGTAGCACAGCCTGACCATATTTTCTTCCAAGCAGAATTCATGGTTCTGTTAATTCCTTGCTGCTAAGCTTTATTGATGAGCTTTAAGCTTTGGAGAATATTAAAAGGATGTTTCTAGAAATCCATATGTGTTAATTCTGTGTCAGAGAATATCTCAAAACACTTTTGAAAGTCATTTGTTGATGAATTGATTGTTCATCTCCTGAAACATTTTCTGTTCAGGTAATTTGTTCGCAATGAGAGGCGTTCGTTAACCGAAGTTTCATTGTATAATGAATATTAACGCAAAAGTGATAAAAGTATTTAGAGAATGTAAGTCCGAGTTTTGCTTCAGATTTTAAAATCTGTCGGTGTGGCTTTATTTCAGAGGATTATCAAAACTCATTATTGGATGAACGACCGTAGTAGATAACGCGTCTCTACCCTAGTTAACACTTTGGCTGCTGTAATCAACGTTTAAAATAACACCGAAACGTAAAACATGATGCGAAGCAAATATTCTGTTGGCGAAGAAATATCGAATGTGTTTTTTGATGCATAGTTTAGTTTTTGTCATCCTTTAAAATTTTTTCATAATTATATATTGAAATTATGTGCATCACTTTATCAGAACGAAAGGAATAGTATAACTTAGCTAATAGTAATATAAAGCATGCTTAAATTTCTTAATATACCTTCACAAACTTTTAAGTGTTCGTCTTTCCTGACTCGGCAATCTATAGTTCTTTTCAGCCTTCCTCGCTCCAACGTCCACGTGATTGGTTGGCGAGTAATGTCAACACATTTAGGTGAGGGTAATGCAATAATTTCAATTTAATTAAATTTAGGGGTAACTGTTCGAGCATTTTAAATGATAGCTCATATCTCTCTAAAAAACAAGTTAATCAGACGTGCTGAGCTGTTGAATTGTATTCTTTATCCGTCAAAATCATGGGATTTATTACCGTGGGGTTTTTACCTTTAGGCTGCTTTAAGGATATTAAATGAAATAGAAACAATGCATTACCACGGTTGCCATTTTTGTGAACAAGGCAACGATGATGCGAACTGAATTGAACTGGACTGACGGATAAAAATTTACTGTTTTACGATTGCTTAACACATCGACAAACTGCTGTATCTGCAAAATAATGTGAATATTTCCCTTTCCATTGCAATTAAACTATTGGGTCATCAGAAACGTTCTTCGATTTTTCAAATCAAGGCGCATTTTCTTCTAATTGTTTTGTTACTGATAATAAGGAGTGATCTTGATTAAAGCGGATATTTAAATATGATCTTTTCTGCCCATGTTGCTTAATTCTTGCATATATTGTTGTGTAATTTTTTAATAATTACAAAATTAGAATATTAAAAAAATTATATTTATATTAAAAAATTAATAGTATATTAAAAAAATAAAAATAGGTGAAAATGGGTTAGGTGCATTTATAGCTGAAGTTTTTTTTTTTTTAAAGAATCTTTGAAATTTTTATGGAGAAAAATATTGATGATTGCACTCAAATTTTGTTGCTAAGCCTACTGATGGATATTTTTCTTGCTGTATAAGAAGTAATCTTTTGTTGCTGGTAGCATAACGGGAAAATATTTTTCGTGCCAGATTGGTACCAGAAAGAATTTTCTAAGAGAGGAAGAGAGAACAAATTTCCTTCTTTCATAACTACATATTACTGTTGCTACCTAGCTATGCAAAAGCTACAATCGTATTTATTACCACGTTTTTCTTGCATTTGCATTTATTAACTGTAGATAGTGAATGGTTTTTGAACGAATTTTTGAATTTTGATTCTGTAAACAATATTTAATGCTGTGTTAAATGGCAGTTCATTATTTGATCAGATTTGCTAAAAGCTTTTGGCTCGTATAACTATGAACAATATAGTTATCAAATTTTATAGTTACAAGTATTATATTGGAATGTTTTCTTGGAAAAAAAATATTCTTGACGATATTAGAACAATACAGGCAGTTTAGATGATGCAAATGGATTTCAAATTTATAGTATGAGGAATCAAACTGCTGTTCATTATCCCTATTTTATGAATGATTCAAACAATACTTGAGTAAATTCAGTTGATAATATTTTTTTCATTTATTAAAAATTATGATCTTTATTTAATGATCAAAATTTTTTTAAAAAATGTAGTCTACTTTTCGCAATATAGTTTGCAATAATGTGTGTGCACTTTTACTGCGTTATTGAGTACTTTTATGCAAGCGTCTTATCTAAAACAAAGCTTTCGCTTCCTCCTCGCGATCATTCGTCTATTCATATAAAACGTAACTCTATAGGCTTACGTTTTGCAGCCAAAAATTTTTAAAAATCCATGAATAAATTTACATTTTGCAATGTGATATGACATGTTGGTACAACATTTGGTCAAGATGGCTCTAATTTTTGTATGTCATTGATCATCGTGCTTTTCATAAGAAACTAGTTCGCTTAAGTACGACATATATATACTGTGCTTTTGAATTTGACTGTGAAATATAGATCTAAAGCAAGAAAACTTTTGTCATACTTAGAATGTCTCTGTCTCCAGGCGTTTAAAAGGTTATAGGGTTCCTCACTCCTTTTGTCTAAAATGAACGTCGAGGAGCCTAGTGAACTATGTAGCGACTTATCGTTGAGTTCAGACAACTAAAGACGTAGACTCGAGAGAGGTTAAAATACCTTTTATTCACTCACATAAGAATAACAATCGGCCTCCTTCTCCGGCTTACAGGAAGCTCTGCTCGGGCTTTAACTCAGAATAAGAAATAAGAAACTAAACTATAACTAACTAAAGGAGACTTAACCGAAGCTAAACACAAGTATCTAACGTAGTTGGCCCTTAATTTAAACTAGCCGGCGAATATCGAAATGTACGTAAATATACGGCCGAGCGTAACAGCTTCAAAAGTGACTCAGCCCGAACGAAAACACGCGCTACTAAGGATTCCTAGCACTCTCTATCGAAGTAAGTTGAACCTTCCTTAAATACTTTTCTAACTCATTTGCATTCAACGCGATTCTAAAAATTCATTCTGGTAGGGAGTGTGTCTAAGTGGAAACAAGAATTGATAGGAAAGGGTTTTGAAATTAAAATAACTGTTATAAAATTAAAATGTACAGTACAAGGTCAGTGCTCTCTAAGCATTTTGCTTTTACTTAATGTAGATCATCATGTTCTAAATTTATTGGTATTTACCCCATTAAGTCAATAATTTATCCTTTTGATTTGTCCGTATTATTTAGGCCAGATTTCAGTCTTAAGTCTTGTTGAATTAACCAAAATATTCAATCGCACGTTCGGTAATTGTCAGTAAACTAAAGCACTATTTGAATTTACAGTTCTTCTATCTAGAAAATTTGTTAACATCGTCATTAGAGACCCAATATGAAATTTTGTTAAAATGTTTTTTTCTTAATACATAAATAATGTAATGTGAGCAACAAAATTCCTGTTATGCAGAAAATGATACAAATATTTATCATTGAAATTGTAAAAATTATGCTTTGATTAGTATTATATTTTCATTGTTTGCAGTATATTTTATGGTTTCTTCTGAGATCAAATACACATTTGCTTATGAACTGAGAAGACTCAAAAGTAACATATTCACACATCCATTGATTCGTGTGTGAACTGTGTGATGGTCCTTTGTGTGTCTGGTATCAGAATATATTTCTCTGATCCCTTAGAACAATGAGGATTTATTATGTATTGCTCAGCATCTATTTTGATGCGTTATCCGTTATTTAGGCATTTTCCCATACGAATCTTTTGCCGTAATTCAGGGATTTTTCATAATTCAGTATGAATTGGATGAAGAAATAATCTGCCTTGATCTTCTTATAGCACACTTCTATAAAAATTTTATACCTTTTGATTGTCTAAGCTTTTTCCCATCTGTCTTGTTATTTTTCTAACACACGTTTCTCGTTTTACAAAAGTGGAACTCTCCTATCAACTCTTCATCCTGATGAGCAATATTGATACGAGCCAGTTTTCATAAGAAAGTCCTTCACGGTGGTTGCTTAGCAGATAGCCCTTGATAAACATGAACCAGAAAATTTGTGAAACCTATCATAAGCCAAAATAGCGTAAAGCAATGAAGCGCTTTCTAAAGAATAAAATATGAGCATATTTGAAAGACATTGAAAATGGTGGTAGAGTAACTACTGCGTTAAATGAAGCTGTCGGAGACTTAGATGTAGGAAATACAGGACTTAACGGGGGTGTAGGAGAAAAGAGAAAGGAGAGCAGTGTTAATGCTTTTTTATGACTTATGTCTTCATTAAGTCATGTTATCTACAGTTCTATCTGCACAGGTGATAGAAGCTGAAGACTCTAATGTATTCAGACTGATGTGAAAAATATGAAACCAGATTATATGGGCCAGTACTTATATCGACGCATCCGTTCAGTCCGACAGCTCTTTTGCAGGCAATTAAAATATCCTACAAAGCTGCTCTCTATATTGCATTTTTCTTCAGTTATTGCATAGAACAAGCGACGAACGATAATCTAGTTCCGCTTTTTTTTTTCTTTTCCCCATAAAAGCAAAACTTCTGAATTTCCTTTGGTTACCTAGAAAGGTACTAATTTGCTAAAAGATACTAAATGTTTTTCCAAAAGGGAGTAAGGTTAAACGATCATAAGGGGGAGGGATTCATATATCTTCTTTTTAATGATGCTTTCTTGAATCTTCTAATAATCATCACTAGTAATCTTATATAAGTTTAGCTTTCACATTTAATATGCTCTTTTTCACTTCATTCATATTACTTACAAATCCATATGAATCCGATATCCCTTTTCTCGAAATCTTAATATGAATCTTGGAGTGTTCTTAATGTGTAAATATATAATTCTCCGTAACTTCCAACCCATTTCGGCTGCTCAAAAGCCTGAATTGCCATTTTCGGATTATATTGCCACTATTTAGTATATGATATTTCAGGTGCTGCCACTTTACCTTACTAGTTCGATGATTGTATTTTTAGTAGATTTCTGATCTGATTTATTTGTGTTTTGTAATCAATGACTAGTGGTTTGGGACTTACCAGTTTCCAACCGATTGCCGTGCTTTTTTTCAGTAACATGAGGTCCGTCCACAAGGTACCAATTTCCAACCGATTGCCGTGCTTTTTCTTATCAACATGAGGTCCGTCCAGAAGGTACCTCTAACACTATCTAGTGACTGGATGTTGAGGTCAAATGTTGCACACTGGGGCTTGGTTGAGGAGTTCACTTTCTAAATCGGACTGTACGTTCAGTAATGCAATTCGTATTTGTTTGCAAAACTGCAAACTTGGATATATGCATGTAATGAGGATTCTTGTATACTTGGAATTAACTGAAAGACTTTTAGATAGATTCTTTAATTACCCTTTTGCATACTGCATCCTTTTTTTCTATATTGCGAAGTTACTTAGCGTAATTTATTTTCTTTTTAATAGTTCTGTTTCTTTTAAATAATAACAGTCAGGCGAGTTTGATTAATAATAATCGTCTGTTCATAAATGCAAACTTTAATTTCTCATTGGCCTGACAGCAAAATCCCTCATACGGGCATCTATCTTCAAGTATCTTAATTCACATTTTATGCTTCTAATCTTCTTTACAGCACTCCCAATCCCTATTTTTTGTGTCTGTACTTGAAATATGATAGAAGTAAATCATCTTTTGAAAATTTCATATTTGTCTCACATTTCTTGTATCTGAATTATAAGTTTATATTATATTCTACAGTGCTTCTTTTGTGATATTGTTTAACACTGTGTATGATAATTTTCGAGTTCATTTTTAGGGGGTCTAATTTCGATGTAAATCTTCAGTGCTTTATTTTCTGCCTTAAGAACCATATTATCTTGCGTAAAGAATCTAAACAGAACTCTTCATATGGTATCTTTTTTTTTAACTGTTTGACTTTGAGCGTCATTGTACTATAGCTTATCTACACAGTCCAGTCACATTAATGTGACCATCTGTCAAAAGCCAGAATAACCACCTTTCGCAGAGCGAACTGCTGCGAGACGTGCAGGAAGAGAGTCACATAGGTCCCTGAAGGTGTTCTCTGGGATGTTGAGCCATGCCGACTCTAATGCCGTGGCCAGCTGCGCTAGATTACGCGGTTGAGGATCCATGGCGCGAACAACTCGATCGAGATGGTCCCACAGATGCTCGATTGGGTTTAAGTCAGGTGAGTTTGCTGGCCAGGGGAGGACGGTAAACTCATCCTGGTGCTCTTCGAACCACGCACGTACACTGGCAGCTGTATGGCACCTCGCATTGTCCTGCTGGAAGATGCCATCATCCTGAGGAAAAACAATGCGCATGTAGGGGTGAACATGGTCCGCAAGGACAGATGCGTACTTGTATTGATCCATTGTGCCTTCCACAATGATCAGTGAACCTAGAGAATGCCAGGAAAACATTCCCCAGACCATAATGCTCCCGCCTCCAGCTTGGACCGTTCCGGCAATGGTTGCAGGGTGGTTCCTTTCAGAGGTTTCACGCCTTATACGCCAACGTCCATCTGTCCGATGGAGCATAAAACGCGATTCATCCGAAAACGCAACCTGTCGCCACTCAGTGGACGTCCAGCTGCTGTACTGGCGTGCAAATTCTAGCCTTCGCCGTCGATGAACAGCAGTCAGCATAGGTGCACGAACCAGGCGTCTGCTTCGGAGGCCCAGACGCAGCAATGTTCGCTGAATAGTACTTTGGGAGACACTTTTGGTAGCCCCTTGGTTCATTTTGGTGGTCAGTTGCTCAACGGTAGCCCGTCTATCTGCCCGAACGCATCTCCGCAACCGTCGTTCGCCTCTGTCATCTATGGCCCGTGGTGCACCACATTTGCCACGTCGCTGATTTTGGACAGTCCCATTTTGCCATGCACGGTACACTTTTACCACGGCGGCACGCGAACAGTTCACAAACTCAGCCGTTTCGGAAATGCTTCCACCCTTGGCCCGAAAGCCAATGATCATGCCCTTTTGGAAGTCGGATAAATCGCTTCGTTTCTGCATTACGCCAACGATTGAAATGTTTTCCGAAGCCCTCACGCACCCTTTATATACGCTCAACTGCACTGTGCTGCCACCTGCCTTCTGTGATTGGTTATTTAACTCTGACATGGAAAGTACGTGGTGGTCACATTAATGTGACTGGACTGTGTAATATAATATTTTATATTGCTTGAAAATCATTTTTTTTTATTTTTTAATATTTTAAAACCTTTTTGCTATCTTTGAGGTGGTAGACAATAGTCTAAAATCACCAGATTGTTCCCTCCCCTTTATTTTATTTGGGTACATTTACAAGCTTTCCTTTCAAGTTCGGTATTTTTGGATAACAATTTCAATCTTCCTATTTTTCATTTCTAAAGTGATCTTGTTATCATTTTAAAAGATTTGTTATTGTTAGTGTATTTAAGAGTTATTCAGTTTCTCGGTGACATAATCGTACAACGTATTTCCTTGCGTAATTTTCTCCTGATCTTTTTAACACTTAAGTTCTGAATTTTTTTTTAAGTAGTCACAGTTTTCTCCCTCCTCTGCTGTATGTAGTTTTTTCTTCTGAGGGCTAGTTTATTGGTAAATTGGATTTTTTTTATTGTGGATTCAATTTGTATCTGCATTTTTGTTTTAGCATTTTATCCCTATTATTTTCTCATGTATTTATTATTTGAAACGCATTTTGTGCAAATTCTTCGTTGAGCTAACGGAGTACGGCAAGTGTTCTCACACATAAGAAACTTTCCAGTGTTATTTCATCTTGCTTCTATTATTTACGTTTCACCTCACTGTAGCCTTATCTATTGTTAATGTGCTTCATCTTTCGAAATCCGGGTATTTTAGTCCCCCTTTCTTCTCCCATCCTCCGATGTCCCTGTTGGGAACTGCAGTCATAACTCATTCGTAAGGGCTTTATAAGGTAATTTGAGCCGGACATGTCGTTTTCAATTACCGTCTATTGTAATGTTAATATTACTATGCAATCTTATTGAAATGTAGGTTTCTTTTAAAGAAATAATATCGTAAAAGTTACCAGTAGTTTATGTTCGACTGATTATCATTTGTTGTATTCTTCCTGTGTAATCGCATTCTTCGGAAATTAAATTATTCGCATAATTTTCCCCTCTGGATTATCGGATGATAAAATTAGTTTAAAAAAAAGGGAGGAGATACTCGAGAAAGTACGATAATTCTTCAGTCGTCTCGCAATTGGAGTGTAATTGCCTTAAGGTAAAGAGCACTGTTCCGTCGCTATAATTATACATACTGTTAAACTGCCTATCTAGATTTATCTAGATATTAGATTTCCTGCCCATGTCTCTCGCTTGTGTTGCATTAAAGTAATTATGGTGTGGAATTTTAGAAGTATTTTCAGTATTTATTTATCTGCTTGTGAAATTCTGCTTTCAGCCATAGTTTTCACACTGACTAGGACTTTTTAAGTAGATTGAAGACTTAAGCCTTTTCAAAAGAAAGCCACTTGACTACAACTAGTACTTGAAGCGCTGAATGAGTCTATAGCAATTAGGAAGTTTTTAGTTTCAGATAGTAATCTTATCAATCGTTGTTGTATAATTCACTAAAACGATACTTCTCAAAAGTGAAACTTTGATCGCATTCCATGAAAGAAAAAAGGTCGGTAATACAATAGAAAGAATAGATAAATGTTAGGATATCAGTGCAATTTTAAGTTTTAAGAATTTTAACAAAAGTTCTATACTGTTTCCTTTTTATCATCCAAGCATCTTTCATTCGAAAGAAAGCTGTGGCATATCCATTACATGTAGCCATATTTCAAAATTTCAGTTTCATATTTCCGTGCTAAATATGTCAAGTAGCATACCTCTTGAATATGATTGCTTCCTCGTTCTTGAAAAGACATTATAAATATTATAAACTTGTTAATTACCGAAAAAACTGAGTCCACTTCAGTGGTTGAGTGTTTAAGACCGCTGAATACTAGGAGTTTGACCTTAGTTCAGTCGCAGAAAAATAGGCATGATGTGTAACGTGAATACGAGCCAATTTCTCTTACATGAAACTTCTCCATGAAGGTACCCCCTACGCTTTTCCGTGGAACGGTGTACAGACCAGGGTACCTAGGTGCGAGACTTTATACCTAATCAAATAGAGTTGTACTTTCTCATCAGTACTAAAAACGTAAAATAAATCCAAAATAATAATCTCTTTTTTTTTAAAGAATAAATTAGCAAAAATAATATGTGAGCTGAAATAATGAGTAAAATTAACTTTGAGAATAAGGTGTAATAGAGCTGTTGAATCAGAAAACCGTTGAACTGGTCTCGTTGCTGAAAACAGGTAACAATAATTAACAAGTAAGATGCGAGAACTTTCAAAGTGAGGTAGTGTGAGACAAGAATTAAAATAAATTAATGTACGGGCGAACTTATGGTATATAATCATTTGAATTGAAAGTAGATATGCGGAGAAACTAAGTGAAATATGAGCATACACATTACAGCAGAGATATACATAACTAGGAGACAAACAGTAATTAATCATTATTCGTGTTTAGAACAGACATTGATCTATTAGAGTTCAGAGGGTCGTTGACATCGTAGTAACAGGATTTTGATAGCAGGATTATGTATCAATTTTTGATTTTTCTAAAAGTTTTAGCGAGGCGGTAGTAACAGATTCTTAGGACTTTCAGTTCCTGAATTCTGTTATTACGTACGTACTATGGCGAATTTGTTATCGTTCTGTGCCGTTTAGAGTTAGTTTCTATTAGTACGACAAGAGTATATCCATACACGGCATGCATAACAATACTGGACGCAAGATGGATTTGTGAATGAGTATCTTGTTGTCAATAGATAGAACGCTGTTTCGAGCAATTAAGGGGAAGAGTTGTGCTTTACATGCTTGAAACTTCTTAATAATAGATGTAATGTGTGGTGTCGATGTGAGAGAATTACTGAGGATACACAGCGAGATAAGGTACGTGCTTGGTCCAGGTAATAGATGTACCATAAAATTTTAGATTTTTCTCGAATGTTTTTCGTTTTAGTGAACAGGATGGCTTGGGTCTCTCTTATGGTACGCCTGCAAGAATCGCATAGCTGGTGGAATATGTGCCAGATACATGAACGACGAAGTGTCTATCTGTCAGGTAGGATTTAATTATGTTTGTGATTTAATCTGGGAAACACAGATTGTGTATTTTGTATATTAATGCATCCAGCCATACACAATCGAAAGCCTTAGAAATATCCACTAGGATTCCTCCGATGATTTTCTTCGTCTGGAGTCCTTCAGTTATCATCTCCATCACTGTGTACAGTTGGTTTGTTATGGAAAGTTTTTTTTCCTAAAACAGAATTCGTATGGGATAATAATATTATTTTCATCCAAGTGACAGTTTATTCTTCTGACCAGGACAGCCTCGACGATCTTGCTGAGCGTTGAAAGTAGACTGATTGATCTGTGGGACTCTGGAGCTGTAGCAGGCTTCTTGAGTTTGTGGATTGGACTGATGGTAGCCAGTTTCCAAGATTTGGGGAAGTATTGCCTTTCGAGGATAATATTGATGATTTTCGTGAATATGAATACCATTTTTGTGGGGAAGTTCTTTATCACTGTATTGGTGATTTTGTCAAAGCCAGAACTTTTCTTTTTCTTCAGCTGCTTGATATAACTAATTCTGACTTCCGGCGTAAGACTGGAATAACTTTGTCTGTGCATGTATTTGGAACCTAAGTAAAGTGAAAGTTAGAAACCAAGTGTTCTGTTGTTGTGTAATGTGTTGTTTGTGCGAAACTGTGATCCCAAATGCTGGGCTAAAGGTTTTGCTTTCTCAATATCGGTGTAGTGGATACCTTGGGAACCTTTAAGAGGCGGAATTTTATTGTGGCATTTCGTATACTTTTATATTGCTTTCCACGGCGAGTTTTCGTCAGTGGAGAGCGAGCTAAGGTAGTTCGTACGGTCAAGTTGTGCTTGTTTATTTGTATGAAACTTGACAGGATTTTTCAGTTGATTTAACCTCTGCTTGCCTACAGGATTTCGTGTAAGCTGAAAATGCCTCCTTGCTACATTGCGCTATTTGATAAGTTGTTGGAGTTCATTAGATCTGGAACAGCTTTAATTTGGCACATCCCTTTTTACTTGATCGTGCGCCTTCTTAACAGCATCAGTAAATTCCTTGATTAAACTTTTAATATCATTCCCCCGAATGTATCGGAAGGGTATAATGCGTGTTGTTTAGAGCTTTGGCATGTTAGTGCCAGTCAGTTGCAAAAGCTCTAGTGTCTGATGTGGTATAACTACTGATATCAAGAATTATTCTGACCGGGTTGTGGGCAGAAGAGAATTCATCCAGCAGAGAAATATCCAGTGGACCACTAGTATTTTTGAGCAGGAAGAAATCAATAATTACGTAGAACCAGCGGTATACCCTGTTGGGGTTTTTGGAGCTGCTATATATTATACCGCCGAGCTGGCCAATTTAAAAATTACGCGTTCCTTGCGTTTGAGTTGTAGCAGTTCCACGCGCGGAGTGTCGTACATTTAAATCTCCACCTATACAGTGCGTCCCAAAAGTTTATAGACAACAGACTTTTTTAAGTTTAGGAAGTAATCCACCGAGTAGGAGAAACGATAGAAAATATGCAAAATTGTAATGACGTTATAGAATTAATAAAACACTTAAAACACATTTAACAGTTATAAATATGACGTAAAAAAATAAAAATGAAAAAATGCTGTCCCAAAAATATACAGACAACATGTGTTAAAAGCTGATTGGAGTACTAATAACCAAATTTGCATATTCCAAAATCGTGTACTTGTGACGTAATTACTTACTGAGATAAATTCGAAGTGGAAAAACTTGTTCCGACTAGTTGCAAAGATGCCTGGCAACGTACAGTTTTCCAAAACCGAAATTGCTCAAGTATATTGTTTGAAAGCTCTTGGAATGAAAGTTGTGGATATTGCGAGAAAAATGAGACGTAGCAGGGCTGGTATATACCAAATTTTATCTAAAGGTGACAATTTTGAAACGAAATCTCGTTCTAGGCTACCAAAGCAAACAACTAAACGGCAAGATCGAGAGATCCTTAGATTGATTTCAACTCAAAAGTTGTCAATTCGATCAGTTTCTAGAGAAGTGACTTTTCCAATATAGAAATCTACGGTGCATCGACGGCTACAAAAACGTAAACATCTTATTTATCGCAAAATGCATCGTTCACCCAAGTTGACAGCACGTCATGAAGATGCTCGTGTTCAGTGGGCTCGAAATCACATGCATTGGACAGATGAATGGTTAAGTGTTGTTTTCAGTGATGAAAAGAAGTTCAATTTAGATGGCCCAGATGGATGGGCATACTACTGGCACGATATTCGCCAGGAGCCACAAACATTTTTCAGCAGACAGCAAGGAGGGGGTTCAGTTATGGTTTGGGGAGCATTTTCATTCAACGGAACTACTGATATTGCTTTCCTAGAAGGTAGGCTATGTTCAGAAGATTACCAGAAAATGCTGCAAATGCACCTTTTACCATTTAGAGAGTTACTAGGGGGTGATCAGTGTATTTCCCAGCAAGACAGTGTATGTATCAAACTCAACGAAGGAATGGTTCCGTCGAAACCAAGTGACTGTAATGGACTGGCCAACTTTAAGTCCAGACCTGAACCCAATGGAGAACCTTTGGGGAATATTGGCGAGAGACGTATACGCTAAAGGGCGCCAGTTCTCAACTATTCATGATTTAAAGCTGCAAATCAAAAGAAGTTGGTTCTCTCTGAAGCCAGAACTGCTCCAAACTCTAGTGATAAGTATAAAGGATCGAGTTTTTAATGTGATTACGAAGAATGGCTCAAAAATATGAATAAGAAAGCAACGTAAAGTGAGTTGTCTTTAAACTTTTGGAACAGTGAATTTTCATTTTTAATTTCTACCACAAAGTCTGTGATTGTATGATTTTATTTTTATATACTAATCTCATTGTCTTGACATCACATTTGATTAAAATCAATTTTAAAACCTTAATTCTTATATTTTAGATTTTATAAGGAAAAAAACGCTGTCTGTAAACTTTTGGGACACACTTTAATAACATAGTTACTAAGTAAGAGTAGAATGTTTAAGTCGGTAGCGCCTAAGACATTATTACTTGAGTTTGGAATGTAGGTGGAGATAAAAGTGTATGCAATGTGCACAAGTGTTTGTTGTGAGTGAAACAGCTGAGGCCTCGATGACCGAAAGCTGTGGGATTGTAGGTGGGTAATGGGGAATATAGCGTTTCACAAGGAGTGCCGAAGGCATCTCTGCCTTTAGGCAGACAGCCCTTGTGTGTTTTGCTGTGTTCGAATAACCTAACCTAACTAAAGAAACTGAACAGTATTTTTTTAATGTTTTTAATACGTTTATATTCGTTGCTTTTTTTGTAAAATTTTATATACTTTGTTTGGAAGTTTAAGAGTTGATTTGTAAAATTAAACATGAAAAGTTTATTCCATGTTTTATTTTAAGTGAGTAAATGGCGTTTTAATGATTTTCTCCTACATTCAATGTGAATGCTAGTTTCTATTCAAAACCCCATTTCTTATGGCAAATGTCTTCAAATGCTTTTTATTATAAGTAACCTAACTTAACCTGGGAGTTAATGAAGGATAATAAATTTCACAAAAGAACGAAAGCAAAAATGATGTTTAGAGTAGTAATTATTAGATTTCTGATGCAGGTGACTGACTGCCTATTGCATCCAGATTCAAAGTTAGCAACAAAGTATCTTGAAATAGAATTCTTACCTATCAAGTTTTTGGAAGTGAAGAGACAGGAAAAAATTTCTATTCAGTTTTATTTAAGAGATGGTATCGAAAATTATTTTTTTCTGTTTAACACTTTACTAAGCTAAAAACAAAAAAGGATTATTTTAGAAAAATAAGGAATATTTTAACCTTTCATGCACTGCTTCGGCTAACCCCAATAAATGCTTTTTTATTTATAATCTTTCTCCTGAAAATAATGTTTAACTGGCCGCCACCCAGACAGTATATTGGTTAGGGCAATATACTGCGATACCTAAAGACTCTGTTTCGAATCTTGGAGAAGACATGAGTGTAACTGTGCATCCCTTTATAGGAGGCAATGGTGGCCACCTATTAGGTGCCTCCACAATAAAATGACCGCCACTTCTGGCCTTAAGAGTGGCCAATGTTAAATAGGCCTCTAGATTAGAAAAAAAAAAGTCAATTGGCGTTCATTCATATGAAACATCGGGAAAAATCTCAGTCTTCACACAGTATTATAATATTTAAAAATATGCTAATTTACTGTAAACCTAACACAAGCTTATGTAAATGTGACGTACCTCACTGACATTCTTGTTTAAAAAATATTAAAGGATTAACTTGCATAAATTATGTCGACAAAATGCAGGGAATAAAGTTATACATCTTCTTAAGAATTAGGTGTTATATCACTGATTCACAGGATATGAAGAACAAATTCATTCTCTGTTCGTGTTAAATAATTCAACATGGAAAGTATTTTTTTTTCTTAAGTTTGAAGATGTATAAAATTTGTTTTAACGTGTATATATCTGTTTGTCAGTATCCCACAATTAACCGAGAAGGAAGTTAGAGATGCTCTTCTGAAGGAAGTTTCATCTCATTGCTGTTATGGTAAAAGTGCTGTCAGAGATATGGCTGTCACTGAAATAAAGCATTCCATAGCATTTCATGTAAGTTTTTTTATATTTAATAAAACAGCAGTTTTCAGCATTCAGTACAAGTTAAATGGTTTTTTTTTTTTTTTAACAATTTCAGCTTACATTTGCTAACATTTCCAAGAACTGATTTTCAACAACAATAGAAAATATTCATGCTGAATATCAGCTGATTTTTGTTGGTGCTGAATGTTAATCCTATAAAGTGGTGCTTTATAGAAACGCAGTGAAGACTGTTATTTATTGTACTAAAAATCATTTCCTAGGGGCATAGATCTATAATATGCAAAATTAACCATAAAAGCATTTTTCAGAGTTATGGGATGTAAATAATTTTCTCCAAAGAAGTCAATTTAAGAACTGTACAGTTTCATTGAATACAAAATTAGAATTTTAGCAGTTCTATGAAAATTAGTGCTTTTAAGTTAAAGTCTTTTTAATGCTAAAGGAATGATTAAGAAATCCACATTTGAAAACTTAAACTATGTAATTATCTCTCGAAATATTTGTAGATGGTCTTCTGAAATTTCTGTTTGTCCTGGATAGTTCTGAGCACATGGAGATTAGACCTTTGATTTTATTAGGCTGTGGAAAATTTTCTTATTGACACTTTTTCTTCTTATAAAGTTTGTATAAAAATTCAAGTTTCATTATTGTTGCTGAAGTTTAGCATATGCCAAAATTGTTATAGTTTGAAAACATATCTTGTTTGGTTCACTTCTTAAATTGGAAATTTGATTTTATGTCAAACCTATGTTAATGTTTAGCTATGCAGTCTTTTTTAATTTTACATGATAATCAAATTTAGCAGCTGATATCATATTGTAATATTGCTATTAAAGGAATATTTTTCATATTAGTGAGTCCTGTTAATAAGGAAGCTGAGCACTTATGGAGAGCATTATTCTAATCAAATATTTTTGTTGAAAAGAACAGAAAGGAAAATCAAAAGCAGAAAATTGCAAATTATTATGGAATAACTTAAATATTAGCAGTATTCTGTCACTAAATGTTTTATGTGTGATTTGATGAAGAGTTAAATTGTTTTTGAACAGTATATTGCTAGTGCATTGTATGTTAAAAATTAGAGTATAGTAGTTTTATACATACAATGAAATAAATATTGTCCGCATTGTATTTTTAAATGGAAATTCATAAGAATGTATATTAAATTCATAATTATAAATTTAATATACAATTTAATATACAATTCATAATTATGAATTTAATATATTGTATTCTCTCTCTCTCGTAATTCTCTTAATCCTAGAAATGCTTTTAAATACTTTTTAGCATACAGAATTTTGCTTTGAATTTGTATTGCCCAAAACTGAATAAAGTAGTCTGCTATATGCAATATATTGTTTTTATTTATTTTTTCAAATACAAGACTATTTTTTTTTGTTAAACTTTAAGAAATGTTCAAACTTACTATGAAAATTAAACTTTGGCATATTAGTAACATCTGCAGTTAATTTTCCCTTCATTTCACAAAATGTTCAGTAAGCTCCCATCTGAGGTCATCTTAACACATTAATAATGGGAATAAGTGAAACAGAACAGAAAATAAGAAAACTTTTCTTTTTTTCTTGTTTGTTTTATTTGGTAACATTTATTGTTAATACTTTTTATTATATTAATTATACTTTATTTATTGCTAATATCAATTTTTATTTATAAAACATTCATGAGAATTTAAAAAAAAGTTTAAGTTAAGAAGTTATGCATAGAAAAGGAAGGTTCTTCCTTCTTGATATTATTTTATGTGAAGTTTAACATCATTTGCTTTTTCCTGTTTCGTTTAGCAAGTGCTTGTGAATAACAAGACATTGCATGAATGGGACTTTGTCTTGCCTTTGAACTTTTATCAAAATTTAAATCATTTTGTGTAATTGTGTAAATTTATCCATAATTTCTGTTATCGTGGCTAAACTTTGTTTTAGAAAATCTGTTGAAAGTTTTTTTTACTCCTCATCTTCAGAAATGCTAATTTCTTTGTTCTTTGATCTTTTTCTTCATCAGCTTGTTCTACTAATTCTTTAAGATCATCATTGGGAAGACTTTCACCAATTGTAACTTGCAATAATTCTTCAATATTCTGTGCATTTATTACTTAACCTTGTTTCATTATCTAGCTTGACAATTTCATTGATATCCCCAAGGAATCCACTTACATCAACAGCCTTGCCTAGTCATTGATGGAATGTTGTCATCAGTTTTCGGAATGTCGGAACAAGCTAACGCAGCAGTACTGATACTGAGTGTAATTTTGGAGAATCCAAATACTACCGCTTAATATCAAAACAGGGTTAAAAGAAGTAGCATTAAGCAGGCTCTTACTGTACTCTGTTACTGATTAAATTAATGAAACAATGCTGTAAATTGGATTGCTGATATCTAAATTGTATTTTCTTTTAATTTATTCTAGTATACTTTAGAAACTTTTACTGAGAAAAGGACAACATGTTGGGCTTTTGAGCCTTATACAGGTATTTAGCATTTGAACATGTTTGTTAATTAATAATATGTATAGTTTAGTTAAAAACAACTGCTAAATATCAAAGGTAGTTTTCAGTTATCAGGGCACCACTTAATGTGAAATATAAATGCTTGAGTGAAGTATAACTACAGATAAGAATGGCAACCTTAATGATTTGTGCAGCTTCTTGAAAAAAAAATAGCTGTTTTAATAAATCCAAAATAAATATTAAAAAAACAAACAAAAAAAACTGAAAGATTTATTTATTTATTAAATATCATGTTCTCTGCACTTAAACCATAAAATTCAGTTCAACAGCAATATTGCAAAATAATTTTAAAATAAGCATATGTTTAGAATTTCTGATACACAGTTACGTGCTGGATATAAAAAGGTGTCCCCCCCCATAGAGTGTTGCCATTGTTTGCTTTTAAATCATTTGCGTTTGTTCATCAAAATTCGTTTACAAAATATGGAATAGATAATAAAACAAATTCCAAATTTGGGCTTCCAGATGTGCATATTTGGGTGGAAACATATGCTATTCAAAATTGGATGGCTCAAGGTACCGTTGTTGTATCACATTTGGAGAAATATATATACATTTATGCAGATTCTTCATTATTTAATTTCTATAAATATAATACAGGGCTGCAAGATTTGGTGGCAACAGTTTGATAAGTGATTCAGACTTTCTATGTTTCTGACGCAAAATCGCAAAACGAAAACAATAGTCCTTCGAGGACTAAAAAAAAGAAAACAAAACAAACATAGAGATTCACAAATAAGAATGCTTATAATTATTCCAATTGACAACTATTCCTAGCTGCAGTTGACAAACTTCTACCATCATGAGCTTTTAATACTAAAAGTAACCCAATAGCAGTCAGGAAAGTAATCTTTAAATCTTAGAATCAACATCTGCTCTATAAGAGTTCCTTTAAACTTTTGTTCCAGTGCTGTTTTGTGTTTCTAGGAATAGTAGCACATAACTTCATTGCATGGTTTTTTTGGATGCAGTCTTTTTTGGTGTGAATGATACCTCTGTCTTGGAAGAATTTAATTGTGATTTTTTTATCATCTGGCAATTGCTGAATCATGTAATCTGTATTAATCTTTTATTAAAAAAAAGCTACAGAAAATTACTGGGCCAATATTCATTCTATCTGCTTATTTTTTAATGATATCATGTAGCTATTTGTGAAATGATATAAGTAGATTATTACATTTGATACTTTGATTCATGGCTGTGACTTGTGCCTTGTTAACTGAAAAGTACCATATCAATAACAAAACCTACTACATCTTTTAGTTTAGAAGAATATCTTTTTTATATGCATCATTATGTTAATTTTAGTCATAATAACATCATAAAAAATTATCTTCAATTCATACAACAGGAGGTACAATTGATGACAAGAATACAGATCAAGTTCCATTTCCATGGGATATTCCAGCAACACCTCCTTCATACTTCAAAAATCATGTTACACAGCTTGAAGTTCCCCATACTGCATCTATAAAGACCTGTCACGTATGTGGTGGTGTGGGTCGCAAAAGATGTAGTACTTGTTCAGGAAGTGGCTGGGTAAAATTACACTTTCTATTGATATTATATACATGCATAATGTGTATTATATTTTATTGTATAGTGTTTCTTGATTTTTCTTCTGATAATATGGCATAATTTTGATACCCAAGCCTAGAAAGATATTTTTGTTATCAGGTCATTTTATATATGGTACAAGTTTTCTAAACATAAGAAAAATATTTCTTAATTTAGTTATTTCAATAAACAAAGAACAAAATCAAATTTTTTATTGACAGTTGAAAAGAAGAATGGTGTTACAAGAGATACATTTAATTTAATCTAAGCCAATAAGTAACACTGAAGCATGAATTTTTCTGTATACAATTATTTCGCACATATTATCCTGTGATGGAAGTGATCCAATATTTCTATATTAAAAGCATAATGTGTAGGAATATAAAATAACACAAAATATAAAATTACATCACGTATATTTTTTGCGTATATTTAATATATATCTGGCTAAGGTAAATATTTAATGTGCATGTGCATCAAATGTAAAATATATAGGACTAATAAATAGGATATAAAAATTTAAGCTTTTTCCTGATATTTAACTTCCTTCTCTTATTAAATTAAGTTAAATGCTAATTTTTCTACTTTAATTCAAATATTTTTTGATAATTTTAGTGCAGTGTAGATTTATTAGAAATGCTGTATTCTTCTTTGTATGATATTATTTCTGATTCTTACCTGATAGGAGTATTGCTTTTCATGTCATGGTGATGGACATAAACCTTCTGCTTTAGAGAGTGAAAATGGTCGATGCTTGCAGTGTCATGGCACAGGGCGTAGAAGGTAAATATTGTGCAAAGTTTCTTTTAAAGTTGTTTTATAAATTATCAGTGGAGAAGAATCAAATTCAGTGATCATGTCTTTAAATCATTCTTTAAATCATTAGTAACAGTTTCAGAACAGTATGTTAATTAAATATCAATAGTAAATAATTATGTATTAATTGATGTATGCTGCATCACTATGGTGAGTAGGAGATCACTGGAAGAAATGGGTGAAGTACTTCGAGTGCCTAACTCCTGGTATGGTTTCCCTAGGTGTGAAGGTCATCCAGTATGCCCAGCTAAAACATAGCAGAGAAAGATTTTTTAGGGGAGTACCTTCTTGGTGATTAGGGTCACAATTCTGAGGCTCCAGTGACCTTTCCTCTTTTCCTTTCCTATTAGCTTTCACTTCTCCCTTTCTTTCTGTTTCATGGTTTCCTCATATGGAGGTTGAGGTTCACTAAAGGTACAGTTACAACTCTTTTGTTTCTGTCTTACCATTGTAAGAATATTGCCTATATTTGCCGTGCATAGAAACCCATATGGCTAAAAGGAGGATCCTGATAGTTGAACATCAAGATACTCTCTTCAACATGCTGCTTTGGCCCCAAACAGGAGGGATTTAGCTGCCCTTGCTAGTCTCAATTGGCTGGTCACTAATACTTCGTGTCAGTGGTTTGGGGATAAGCTTTCAAGAGTTCCCACTTTCAGAAAAGCTAACTATCGTGCCTCAGTTTGCATATAGGTTTGGCTAGCCCTAAATATTCATTTTCCTTCATTTTCCCCATTCATTTTCCTTCATGGTGGTTGCAGCGCTCAGACCCAAATCTCTTGTATTTTTAAGATGGCAACTTTAAATTCTTCTCCCATTCATTTCGAAATGAAAAATTCTGGAAATGTTAAGCACACTTCTGCCATTGTTAGTTAAAGCACTGCATGTTCTTAGTCATCACTGGTCAACTAGAAAATCTGTCATCCATAATGTATATTGTAGCTTCAGCAAGTGAACCAAAAAGCATAAAATAGTTCCATTCAGGGTCTTTGCTCATTGAGACTACGTCTGATGAACATTCTCTTCATTCCTAGAAATGACAAGTATGGAAGAGCATTCTATTAGTGTGACTCAACATAGTTCTCTGAACATATTCAGAGATGTCATTTCAGATATAAGCCTCATATCAGTCTCTGAAGAAGAACTTTTAAAAGAACTGACTGAGTAAACATGTGTGGGACTTGCCAAATTAAAATCTGTAAGGATAGGTAACTTGCTAACACAAAGCATATTTTCTTGATGTTCTCATCTCCAAAGCTACCATAGTCTAATAAGGAGAACTTTCCCATCAGATTTTGCATGCCAAACCCACTATTACTGCTGATACTGAATACAACGATATTGCATTCAATATCAGCAGTTTGGGTGTGCAAAGATGCCAACCTTGTTCGTGCTCATTGTTTTCAAGACTAGTCATGAAAATCAGATTTCATTGTTAATTCAAAATGTATAAATTGCTATGCTGACCATCCATCATTCTCATGAACCTGCCCTAAATGAAAAGAAGAGAATGAAATACAGGACATTAAAGTTATAAAAAAGTCTCCTATCCTGAAGTTAAAAAATTGTTTAGCAATGATCAGCCAAGGCCAGGCGTTTCTTGTGCTGAAGCCACCAAATTATATTGGTCTATAAGCACTCAAGCACCTCATAGCATACAGAAACTTGAACCAAAAATAACTGGTAGCAAAAAATTTTTAAATCTTTCTCCTACCAAACAGGCAACAGAAAGCTAAAAAATAACAGTACGAAAAATGGACAGCTTAAAAAAAAAAAAAAAAAA
>KK117438.1:0-22472 GCA_000611955.2 Stegodyphus mimosarum | reverse complement strand
TGGAAAGAGAGAAAAACCTCAGTGTTTAAAAGGAGTCAAGAATTTAACTTACCATAATAACAAGAACTCCTATATGATGGGCAGTATATTTGCCAATTTCTTTTTTAAATGGGGCAGAGAGCTGATAAATAGGTTTTCTATTAGATAACTGTGTTGCACACACTCTGATATCATTCTGAAAAACACATGACTTCTACAATTCACCGTAGACCAAGGTGTTAGAAAGTTTTCAAATGTAATTACAGAAAAGGTATTGTTCAAAAAATATAAACAAAATTGAATCTTGTGAAAATGTTAGCATTTCAAAGGACATAACTAAGTCAATATCTTTGCTAGAGGCTATGCATATAGCAACAATGGGAAGCACTCCCCCAAACAGGGCTAGAAACTGCTTTAGAAAATATTGTTTTTATTTAAAAGAAGCCACAGAGAAATAGCAAATTGCTTGTAATATTTTGAACATCAGCAACAGAAACTGCCGATTCATTTTCAGATTACATTGCAGTTGAGGATAATATTGAGACACATGTGAAAACTCTGACTGCAATATTATAGAAAGTGTTAAAAGAGTTGCAGAAACTGAAGTGGAACTGGCAGTGAAAGTGATATGGAAAAAAGTGAGTACATGCCAACCTCAGCTGAATCAATAAAAGCACTGAAGACTCTAAGAAGAACTCTTGAATTGAAAGGTGAAAAAGCTACCAACAGTTTTACAAACTTGAAAGTATAATTGAAAGACTTGACAAACAATGTGAAACAAATATGGATGGAACAGTTTTTAGTAAAAGTGTAAAATTTCATAAGGTATGTAATTGTAAAATTTTTTTAAGTAAAAAAATAAATAAAAATGAGTTTCCAAGTTCCATGAATAGTTTAATTTTAGCATTAATTAAATTTTAATTAATAATTTAGCTATTAATTATTATATTAATTGTTAGTTACAATCTTGCTAAATAAGTTCTAAGTTACTACCATAATTTGCAATACTGAAATCACTGCTTATTAAATTCAGCCTCTTAATATGCTCAATTATGCTTAAAAAGGAAGTGATTTTAATAAACGCTGGGTACTGTATATGCATATACATAAAGACTGCAAGTATATTTTGGCAAAATGATAAATTTTACAATGTCATTTGATGAGTTTTCCCCATGTTCTTGTATATAAATATTAACTGATTTCCTAAAAAATGGCTTTTCAGAAAATGTGTTGCATATAATATAATTATCTTGAGTAATTTAATTCTGTGAATTGTTAAACCAGGTTTATAAGAAAATGATACCGTTATGTATTATTATAACAAAATATACTAATGAGGATATTTAATGATCTAAAATTATTTACATGATACAAATATGATAGATTTACTGACCTGAGCAGTAAGATTTCTTTAAAGCAGAATCTTCTACTGTTAGATGGAGCTGTTAAAAGGTGATAGAGTTATTAATCTGAGTAATTAAACTTCTTAAAAATAGAATTTTTAGCAGAAGGTGTGCTTTTTTTTTTTTTTTTTTACTTTAGGAAGATAATTTTCTTATATGAAATTATTTTCAGATGCAGAACTTTTAATTATTTAGTGAATTGTATAATTTTTGTTTTCATTATTTAGCTCTGGCCTTTGACTCATTTTCCGGACACAACAGTTAGCATGGCTTCAGCGCAGCTTATTCAGAAGCATGCTTCTTCTTTCACATCTGAGAAAGTCTTGCAACAGGTAAATAAAAAAATAAATATTAATTTGATTTTTTTAAGTTTTCATTTTAAATAAAATTCTAAGTAATAATGTACAATGAAAATAAAATTTTGGATAAGTTATGGGCCTGTGAATCAGCTCAAACTGAATTATAAAAATGGATGATAATCTATAACATATGAATTTATTAATTATGACACATCTTAGTCACCCTCAAAATTAATTTAATTATTATTTGGCTTTAGTATTAACAATGTAACTTTACTATTTTTAATTTACCATCTGTTTTAATCTATACACTTTTCTCATGCTTGCCTGTATGCTGCTAACATATGCCCACCACTTCTGTTCTCTTATCATTTACAGTTCTATGAGTATGTGAATCATGTATATATGTCATTTTATTGTGTTATTATTCAAGAAAGTATGCTTCAGTAAAAATTATCTGTGAGAGCTTCTTTATGCAACTTCTATGGCTGGCCATCAAAAATTATTTTCATTGTATACATATTTATAAGCACAATATATTATACATAACTGTTTTTAAAAATCTGTTAAAACTGCAGTAATATAAAGTAATTTAGTATATATATTTACACATACGTACATTCATAGTACATAGTGCTACCTTGGTATATGTCATTAATATGTCCCAGATCCTTGGACATAACCAAAGGGACTTTTCTAGTAACAAATAAAGGAAAATAATTAGTCTGTTCTTTTAAAAATAATCCTATTGTTATAGCCCCTGTTGTTTAATACTAAATACAAATGCAATGGCTGAAATATATACTGTACGTAAACAAAGCACTGCACTTGATACTGTACATAAATATTTTTCTGGTATCCAGATCAAAAGCAATTTTTCACCAAGCTGTAACATCTTTGATCTTTTTTTAATAATCAATTTCACTTCCTTTGCAATGTTAACCGATTATATAGCCTCTATGCTTTTTGCAATCATTGACACCATCATGCACATTATACATGATAGTCAGGTCCCAGATACACATGCCATCTTCATACTTTCAAGTCTCTTTTTTTACCACTTTGGTGATCCTAACTATTTTCTTCACAGCTTGAAATATCACCAATCTCTTTTTTATGTGCATGTATTATTAACTCTATCCAACTATAAATTCAGCTTGAAAATGTAAATGGTGCCTGCTATCTAACAGATATTCTGGAATGTGTTCTTAGGGATAGAAAGGTTGGGAATCCCTGCTTTAGATTATCTGTTGGTAAATTCAGTGTGAAAAATGATTATTACATTTTGTTTGTGCATATTGCATTTATTTTTGTATAAATGTGAATATTTTTATTCTCTTTGTACATGTATGTTAAATGTTTTAAATAAAATTTTGATTTTTTCATACAAAAACTATTTGGTATCCTAATTAATAAATGATATATAGAATGCCAGATTGAATGATCAGATATGAAAGACAAGTAAAAAAATTTATTTAGTGTTATGTAATGTACAAATTCTGCAACTATTATAAATTGAAAAGCAAATATTTCTCATAATTGTTTTCTTTTTATTCTGTTAATAATTACTTTTAAATAAGTTTTGGGCTTAAATATTGAGTTTCCCTTTAATATAGCTTTCTCTGCATTCTTAATTTTTTTTTTTTACAATCAAACTTATATATGCTGTAATCTCAGGTAATTCTATAATTCTGTTACATAGCTAACTTACAGTATAAAGCATATAATAGGAAACTTATACACTTAATATATTTGTAATTTTTTAGCGTCACAAAGTAAGTGTTGTTCCAGTGGCTGCTGTTAAATATAAATGGAAAAATCACGAAGGTCTTTTTCATGTCTATGGATATGAGCAAAAGGTGTACGCTCCTGATTATCCACAAACCTGTTGCTGTTGCTGCATTTTATAACCAGCAGAATGGAAAACATGGCATCTATTATTTAATGAGTATGCTTTATGTATTTCAGACTGATGTGCTGTGGAACACAGTGCCTAAAAAAATCTATGTTAATTGTGAAATGGTGTAAAATAATATACGGTGCTAGTATATTTGAATATCTATTGGATTTCAGATTGATGCATTGTGAAAAGTGCCTATTGTATAATGAATGTCTTTGATGTTTTTTGAATTGATAGAATTAAAATACTATCCTTTTTACTATGTTTTTACATATGATGTAAGAAAAATCTCAATGTATTTTGTCATCTGAAAAGATTTATAAAGAAAATCTCACATCTATCACTAGTCATTTTTAGAGTCTTTGTTTTTTGTGTAAGGACCAAATAGTTGAGCGTGTTAAGTAATACAAATTTGGAAATGTAAAATAGTTTTAACCGTGAAAAGTACAGTTAAATATTTGGGTTATGTCATGTGCAGTATTGCAACAGCATGTTATCTACACTGCCAATAATACTGTAACAAGCTTAAAATATTAAAAATATTTATATATAATATTATAGACTTTACTATTTATTATGCTCTATGTGCAAAGAATAAAATTATTAGAAAGTCTGTACTTTAAAATTTCTCTTAATCAGCAGTGAGGATCATTTACATATTTATTGCATTTTGTATTAGATATATGTTACAATTTATATAAATTTTGGAATAAGTATAGATCATTTTATGTTATTTACTCTATTTATGTCCAACACATGTTAACGTATTCTACCATTAACTATCATATCTATTTTGCTGTAAAAACATTGAACAAAGAAACAATTTTTTTTTAAATCAGTAAAATTTCATAACTTACTCTTACATAACTGACTTTAAACAATTATGTTGGAAGGGGTTATAAAAACATGAATTAATATTTCGTTTTTGCTGCTTGTAATAACGTTTAAATCTTGAAACATTATTTTTAAAATTAATTATGTAATTATATGAGCAGCCAGAAGGCAAGGATTTTACAGTTTTTACTAATGTATAAAGTCCAATGTTAATAATTCTTTGAAAAAATTATAAGATTGATATTAATATTATCGTAAAAAATAAAAAATATTAGTGCCCAGGTTTAAAATAATAATAGATTTTGCATTTTATTTTAAATTTATTATTGATTTATATGCTATACTTTTCTTTGTACAAACTGAATTATAAAGACTTCGGCTCTGGCTTTTATATGTAGGTCTAAGGAACTTGTTCAAAATATACATACATTTTTCATTTAAGTCCACACATTCACATAATATTTTAATATGACAGCAATTTTTGACAATTCGTAGGACATCATATGGTGTCTGTGACCATTGAATCAAAGAAGTGAATGGGTTCTGAGATTCCATTCAAGTTCTTTTGCAGAGCTGTATTCGAGACTGATGCTGTGATGGAAATTTAGAAATTTCTGTATTGAGGGACAAAAGAAGGTATGAAAAGTTTCTTATAAGCTTAAGAATGTGCAGGTGATTTGTCTTGGGAATGGACATTTTTTATTGCTATTAGTTAGTTTTGTTTCAGTAAGAACTCTGTTGAAGGTTTATCACCTAAATTGGGGGGTTTTGCATTCTTTAGAGCTTTTCTAGATTTAGGATATTCTTTCAAAGGACTATTTGCATTTTTGCTTTGCTATCATACATATTTTGAGAGAACTGAACGATTTCCCTCTAGACATTAGGTAGGACAGATTAGTGAAGACATCATTTTCATCTTCATATTTTTCAGAAGGGCAAAATTTCATATTATTTTTTACCTAATTATGTACTGAGGATATTTCAGGGTCAAAATTTCATCCATATGAGGAGCAGTAAATGTGTAGTGGGTTGTATTGAAAGGAAAGATGATAATTATTCATAAAATTCAGAATGGATGTAGCCAAAATGATATGTGTTGAGAATTCACTTTATCCAAATCTGCAGTTGTTACATTGTGGAAGAATCAAGAACTTCATAATTTTTACTCATAGAGAAATTTGCAAACAAAGAAAAAGCTTAGAAAGTCCCCAGTATGAAAGAATGTTGAAGAAGCATCTCTTCAAATAGTTCACCTTTCAAAGAAGCCAAAATCTCATTATTTGGGCAAATGCTAATGTTATTTATTTTAGGTAGAGATACGGAATTTGAGGGATGACTAAACCAATACTTTCATACTAAACAATTTTTCTTGTAAAATTATTAACATATGATGAAACTGAAAAACATGAGACAAGAAGTTTAGTAATTTTTCAAATAATTTCTATTAATTCTTAATATAATTTTTTTTTAATTAGAGTTACAGTTGACTTCTTTTGGCAGCTTTTTTTCCTTGTGATTCATAAAATAATTTTTACACTATTTTGTAAGATTATTATTTTTTTCTCAGATCAGATATAGGTAACCACAGGATATGGCGAATTAAAATTTTGGTCCCTTCAAAGGATGTTATAGTGAGGTTCAACTATTTGTTTAAAGGGATTATATTGGTTCTGTGAAATATACATTTTTTCTTGATTTGTGAAGCTACTGAATTTAATTCTAATAAGTATCTTTTTAGTAATGATTTTATACAGTGATACTTTGATATTTTTTATAATGCAAAAATGTTTATATAATAATAAATTTATTGCTGAAGCTGAAAAATTTGTCAAGAGAAAAAAAATTTGAAAAAAAAATACAAATTTGACAAGCTTATTTTCAATTGTTAAACTAAATAATACTGAAACTAATTCTTTTATAAAGTATTCATTGCAATATCAGTATAAAATTAGAGTGTTTATATATTCTAATTTTAAAATGATGTTATTAATATTATAAGTGTATTTTTTAAAACCAGTGTGTTAAACAATATAAAGCTCATTTTTTAAGTATTTCGATTGCTATATAGTTTTTAAACTTACTAATTATGTAGATCATCTAGTAATTAGTTACTCAAATAATTGATCCATAAAATGTAACATAGCACACTTGAAATATGTTTAATACCCCAACTTGAAGTACATAGCTGAACTCTATAATCTTGTATTATTCAAGAATAACATGTGCATAAAGAAATAACAAACTAATTAATTTTACTACTTTAATATGATTTCAGAGAGATGCTCCAGGTATAAAAATTTTTTTCTGCAAATTGCAAAAAATTTCATGCGAGTCTTTCTTCTCCAAGGAACAAAAAGACTTTATGAAGGGCTTGAATTATTTATTTACCTTTTGAAACTCACAGCAAAGTGAGTTTTGTAGAATTTACAGTAAGCTAAGGAGGAATTTTATCAAATTTTAAAAGTTTTAAATTTAAAGGTTTTTTTTTTTTTTTTACGACCGTAATTGAAATGTAATTTGTTTTCAGATTGCAGACATAAGGCTAGAGTTAGCTAGCATTTTAATATTATTATTATTGCTGCATTATGTTCAAAATACCCATTTGTTGCTAAATATGCAAAGTTTTAATTAATGATGATATTATTTTGTCATTTTGCATGTTATCCTTTTAACTAAGGTTATGTTAAAAATTAATTTAAAAACACTAAAAATGTCTTTAAAATTATTTTTAAATTGCACGTAATCATGTTGTAATGTACTTATGCTTCCAGCTTTGATTAATTTTAATGGATTTAATTTTGCTGCAGATTAAAGTCTCTAATGTGCTACAGGTTTACTAGAGAACTCCACTGCATTTTGAAATGGTGGTTTGCCCACCAGCAGCCAAGTGGCTAAATGCTGGGAGCTCAGTCCAGGGTGTAAAGTGTATACAAACCAGTTCCCCATAGAAAGTCCCATGAAGGTATCCCTCCCCCTAAACAGATAGCCCTCGAGTGCTTTGTTGTAATTAAATAAATCAAAACAAACATCTGAAATGCCAACAATCCATTAGCTAAAGGGACATAGCATATTAGCCCATATTTTTTTTTAAATCTAATAATAAAATGTTATTATTATTATTATTATTTTGAATGGAAAAGATCTTCAAATAAACTTTGGACATAAGTTCTTACATCTGAACACATGTGAAGCTATTTTATATATATATTATTAACCAGGTATTAAATGTTAGCTGTATGTGTATAGTAAATATGAATGAATATTAATTGAAGTCCATTTAGTTTTAGAACTATTACTTCTAAAATGTAAAATTTTATATAAATTTAAAAAGAAAAGTCTCCTGTAATGAAATAGTATTTTAGTAAAGATAGTTTTCTTTTATAAAATATTTGATCATTTCTGTGTGTACTGTATGGAAGATTATTTCAATAAGGATCAGTAACAGAATAATTTATATACAGTCATGAGCCATGAAAAGTTTTAATACTTTTGCAGTTTATCCTGTAAAACAAAAGGACATGTAAAGTCTAATTAACTATTACAGTTTTTTACGTAAATAGAAAATACAAATATGTTTGCTGTGAAAACATTTAAAAAAGTCTTTAAAATTAAAAGCATTAAAAAATACCTCAGAAATAATATAAAATAATGAGTAAATTTAATTATGGCATTGAATTTATTCCAAAAACTGTAACACATTCTTTTCTTCTTTCATGCCAATTCATCTTCTAAGATGTTTTAAGACCAGGCAATGCTGTTTCAAAATGCATTTACATAAGGCTTAGGATTTAATTCTTGTAAAAATTTTCCTTTTAAGGAAATTATCATTAAATTTGAAGTAAGTTGTACAGTCAGAAAATTGTCATTAAATCTGAAATATATAATTGAGTCAAAGAAGATTTTGTGTCTTCTGTTTTTAAAAAAAAAAACTTAAGAAGAAGTTTTGGTCCCAACATTGCACATCTAGATTCATTTCAGAAGAATTGTGTACTTTCATATCATATTTGTTGTGTAGTGCAATAGTGTAATTTTTATTAGATTTATTTTTTGTCTTAACTGATGGCTTTCCAAGCTTCAGTTAGTGATTTAAATGCTTGTTTGTTCGTGCCAAATATGTATATGTGTATTTTGTAATGTATTTTATTACTTTGATTTTTACTTTTCATATTAGGAGTAGGGAATATTGAAAATCTGAGGAATTTAAAACTGAATTTCTGAAAGAGGGCAGTAAAACCTGAATCTTTAGGCTGTTATTTTTCCTAATTTATTCTACGTCTTTTCTTTCATTATACAATTTTCAGTAATACTTTTGTGTTCAATATTTCAGTCAGCTTAAATTATTAGAAAATATTTTTTATTTTTTATTATGTGATGAACATTTAATTTAAAAATTATGCAATGCATTTAATATTTTTGCCTGTCACAGAATTAAAATATTTGTATAAAGAGTTTAATGTGGATTTTTTAAGTACAAATAATCTTGTATAGTTAGGTAGTTGTGTTTCACAAATTCTATGTTATAAAAATTTGTATTGTATAAATTAAAAAACTAGTAAAAAAAGTTCACGATTTTCTCCAAAAAGGAGAAAGAAATCATGCTATTTCCATTTCATTACTAAAAGAAATATTTTTAAAGCAGTTCTGTTAAAAGTAATAGCTATTATAATTGCATAATTGTTTTCTTTTTTATCATTAAATGAGAAAAATTTCTTTTGGGCAAAATATCTCATCTTCTAAATTTTTAGTGGAATCTTGATTTCCACTGATTGATATTTTGCTTGTGTCTGCATGCTTCCATGGAAAAAAGAAATGCTATTTCTGATTATTTGCTTTTAAGCTGAGCTATTTAAATGTCATTGTAAGTATCTGGATATTTCTCACTTAAATATTGCACTTTTTTTTAGCAGAAATATCTTTATTTGAAAAGAGTTAACTCCAGATTTTTGGCCCAGTGAGGTGCAGTAAACTATTTCTGCTGTGTTTTTCCCTCCCAGCTCTTTTTTTTATCCTGATGGTGATTTCTCTCAGTTATGTTGTATTTTAATATGCTGGCATGTTGAGGTATAGGAGTGATGTAGGAATGCTGTGTTACACTGTGGCTAAAAGTACAGAATTTATCACTTGCATCACATCCAAACTATGGATCAAGATCCTCTCTCCTCCAAAAAGGGCATTTTGTAGGCTATTACTTTATTTTTTAAATTTTTATTTTTAAGTAATGCCAAAAAGGGAGCATTCATATTATTTGAATTGTATAGAAAATAAATTCTATTACTTGATTTTTTCATTGCCATAACTCATTTTTATCCAAAGTACCTTTTAAATGCCCCCTCAAAACATTTATTTTGCAGATTAAAGATTTTAGCGTGGATGATATGTGTGGTTCTGGCACTGGTGATATAATATCACTTATATTGCATTGGTAATATATGATCTGTGTGAAATTCTAATTCAAATTAAGAAAGTAAAACATATTTATTCAGAAGGGAAAAGATAGTAATCAAGCTCTGAATTTTTCTGTGTTAATTTAATGGTATAAATTTACATAGTGCTTTTAAATTATCCATTTTTATGCATTCTAATGCAGGCATGATTTTTAAATTAAATATAAAGTGATAAATAATTCCATGATAAATTATTTGTATATTATTGCATATAAGGATACTGCTTTTGTTTTACTATTTAATTTTCAAAACATATCTAAAAGTAAATTCTAATGTTCAGCAGATAATCTAACCTAAATTATTTTTAAAAAGATAAATCATTGCTGTTAAAATTTTGTGATTCATTTCTGGATAAGCAGAAGATTAAAACTTAAATTCCTCAAGAATGTTTTAAATACATATGATCATTACATATATCTTATATTGCTACATTTTATAGGTTCCAAATGATAGTGTATAAAAATGTATATGCTAGGATATAAAAATGTTGTAAAAAGTTAGATATGTGTTTTAAAATTTTGCTTCCACTTTTAACATTATATTTATTAAAAATCAATATTTTCTGCAGTAATAGTTAAGAAAACTAAACCAAAGAAGCAAACTGATGCTTATCTGAAATAGTTTGTGTGCACTGGTCTGTCGGTCATAACACTCTCTGCTGACAAACTATGTGAAACAAACCAGCTATAGGCTTTGTGTAATAAATGGATAAAAAAATATTCAAAAGCAGTAACAATAATTCAGAATATAAGTCCCTGTGTGACAAAGTTATGAGTGCTCAATTAAATGTATTGCCAATCAAAAAATATAGGAATTGTTATTTTAACAAATGCATTGTATACAGATGTATTTATGCAATATTTTTTTTTCCTTTATGCTCACTTTTAAAGCGCTATAAACATTCAAATGAAAAAAGATTTTATAGTCATGTAGAAACAGATCACAGTATATGTGAAAAATTAAAAATTAAAAATTAAGAAATTTTATTTCTGTTGCATTTTACTACCATCCATTAAAATATAATATTTAGTCTTAGACAGCACCATAAAAGTTGTTTTATTAGGAAATTGCAAATGGTAAAACATAGTACTGCATCCAAGAAAGATGAACATGCTTTTAACCCTTGTGCCATTTTAAGCCATTTATCTATTGTGCAATGTTTGTTATTAAGTAAGGAAAATTCAAGTAATTTGTTTGTGTATGGATTGGTGCTTAAAAATATTTGTACTTTTAGTATTGATATAAATGTGATATGTTTATAAAAACAGTGAAATAGATATTTGAATTAAATAAATTTAATAACAGGGAAAATATGAAATCTTAATTTGAAAATTTAAAGAACACAGACTTTCAGTTCATATTCTAAACTGATCCAAAGAGTTTTCATAATTTAAAAAAAAAAAAACGAAAATCAATAAAAGTGAATTCTAAAAAATTATGAATTGTGTTGAAACAAAAAAGAAAGGAAAAATAAATCATTCTTATAAGATAGGAACACTTTTTTAAAATAAATCTGAAGTGCCATTTATACAATTCTAGTTTATTCCTATTAAATCTCTTTGTATTTTTTGACATTAAATACATCGAATTGTTTTAAAGAAAATAACGTAGATAAATTTATATTATGTGAAACTGAGTAGCTGTCATTGTATTCTAAATAAGTGGAGTATTTGCTTCATTGTCACATACAGTTATTTATGCTTATGTGTTTTTGTTTCTAATCTATGAACTGAAATTTTATATTTAGTATCATGGATGTTTAAAAGTTACTATATTTCACTAGAAATATATTTGTCTATTTTTGCTACTGTGTTAGTACTTTGTAAATGTTAGTCTGAGTAGAAATAAAATATCTTTTTGCATTTTTTCTTTCTTTCGTGTCGCATTTTGTATATTTCTAGAAAACTTTTAATAAAAACAATAGTTAAGTAAAACATTTTATGAATAAATTAAACTTTTTCCTTTAAGGAACTGTTTACTTTAGAAATACCCTAATTTATTTATTTCCTTATTATATTATATCCTTTCACAAGGTAAACTTTAACCTTCCTCCCCCTTCTCTAGAATAGGCCTGAAATAATTATGTCCTCCCCCAGGACTGTTGCTAGGTATTTTGCCTCTTGGTTATACTGAGTGGCTTATAATCTCTGCGCCTTCTGTAACTGCCCTTGAGGTTGCACTGGCTCTGGCCCCAGCCCGCCCTTCCAATGCCATATTCGACCATTTTTTATTGAAAAGGAAGCAGCTATGCTATATTTATGAATGCATCTGACCATTTTAGCATAACATATCCGCCATCTTCCTGCCTTGGAACAATAAGGGAGTATTACAGAAATCTTTTTAAGCTTAAAGAAAGAAGGAGAACGAATCCTTGTCTTAGAATAAAATACACAAGGTATAAGATTAAGATATCTTGAAAAATAACTCATACTATACAATTACTAATTAAAAATCCCATGGAAATAAGTATGCATACTGATCAGAGCTTAATTTCTAAAATTAAAAATGACGGAGTCCTGTGAAAGGTTATCTAGAAAGAGGAACTAAAATGACAAATAAAATAATTATTAATTAAATAATAAAATTTAATAAAATGTTAAGAGATAAATAAAATTTTTGCAAATTATTAAATTAATGATGAACAGTTAAAAAATAAAATACTAGACATCGTCTTCTTTGGGGCTCCATTTGAAAATACAGTTTCACTCAAAAACTAAGAAATAGCTTAGCCAAACTCCAGTTGAATTTAAGTCCTGAATATGCATTATAATGTACTGTTTGAAGGGATGATAGAAACAAAAGCTTTTTTTTTTTTTTTCCTACCACACCAATGAAAATAAAAAGAATGCTAGTAACAGAAGGTTGGTATGGAAAGAAAATGAGAATTTTTATGTCTGAAAATAAAGAGATAAGAATCGAACCCTTTCTAACCAAGAATTTCTTGCTGATATAATTGTAGCTGTGAAGCAGAATGTGATAGGAAAGGAAAATTTAGTAAAAATCCTAGGGTTAATCTTTACGCTAGGAATACACAAAGTTCTGTAGAAGTGGCAATTTTCGTCTGCCGTATCTGGTTACATATGGCTTACCAGCAAAGAGTCATATACTTTAAATAAGCCTAGCCAACGAAAATTTCGCAGCAATCGCGTCTTAGTCAGAGGCATCGACGTTCAGTTTTAGTCTGATTTGGCAGATATGCTGTCTTTTGCCAAACACAACGATGGCTATAAATAGTTACTAACATGTATTGATGTGTTTTCCAAATACGCTTGGGACAGTCCACTCAAAGACAAAGCAGGTCAGGCTGTGAAATTAGCTCTGGAACGTATTTTTAGCGACACAAATTCACATGTGTTACAAACCGACAAAGGAAAAGAATATAATAATAAAACCGTTCAAAATTATCTTAAGAAAGAAAAAGTTTGTTTTGTTACAACTGAGAACAGCACAGTGAAGGAAAGTATCATAGAGTGATTCCACAAAACCCGGAAGAGCAAAATGTGGAAGTACGTCAGTGAAATGAATACATATCGTTATGTAATATAAGTTAGTTAACAGTTATAATCATACCTGGCACCTCTCTATTCAAACTGAACCAGTGAATGATAACCAAGTGTGGAATCTATTATACAAAGACTATCTAAATCTCAACCTAAGTTCAAAAGGGGAGATATAGTGCGTGTTAACAAATTAAAAATTAATTTTGAAAAAGGCTACTAGAACAATTAGATGCGAAAAATTTTCACGATCCGTACCATCGGGTTCAGAAACCCGCCTGTTTATCGAATTAAAAATATTGATGGAGAAGTCTTTGAAGGCACCTTTTATGGAAAAATGTTTAGATTCAGGATATTATCCTGTTGAAAAAGTGTTGCAAGAAAGAATGAAAATGGTGTGACAGGATACTATGTGATATTCTTACGTTATCCACCAAAATTTAATGAGTGACCGATGTGAAAGGAATATAAAACCTCACATCAAAGTAAAGAATTCTCAATTTGTCGAGATGTCTTCCTATATGACGTTACCTAGTGACAGCTCTCAACCGCATTTTTCAGAGAATGCTATCTCTTACTTTGGAAGTTAGTCTTTCCGAAATCATTAACCCGCACACTTGGTATAATGTATAATGTCAGTAAGCATAAAAATCTCTTTGGCTTTGATTTGGGTGACACTTCAGGTGTAAGAGAAGTTGCCAGTAGAAGAATACCACAGATAAGATATCGACCATTTGCCATCTTTCGTCTGGTACGATGAGAAGTTTTTACTAAACTGCATGAATAACGGAACTAGTGACAGAAATAGCCGCAAGCAAGAAAACACTAAAGAGCCGTTCCCACTGAGGTTTATGTGAGCTAACGGATACAACTGACGTAACCGACCATCTCCAAAACTAGTTTTTTCCCATAGGGCAGCAAGTTGAAAAATCTGAGCTAGTCGACACATGGGACTGACTCTGTTAGCTCAGATAAACCTCTCAGTGTGAATCGGCCTTTAAAAAGGCTTCCCCTCTTTGTACAAGCAGTCTTTTTTTCCTATAAAGAGGTGCTTTATTATTGGCGAGTTTTCGTAAACTTAGGTGCTAACTGAGCGTTTCCCGTTTGGGGAAACGATCACCACAGACGTTCATTCGTTGACGACTCAACACCAAATGACTAGCGAGGTAGGTAGAAGTAGTATTGATCGTTTGGGGAAAACTCCCGTTCTCAGACGCAGTGATTCAGATGTTTCAGGTTTGAGATCAACTAGTAAATTAGTGTAGGAATTCGACGTAGCCTCCTTATACACTTCTTGATAAAAACTTGGTCTTTCCTGGATATAACTGCTTTCCCAGATGCATGGTCTGAGACCTTGTCTCTTGTGTTCTTAAACAGCACTAAATAATTAACGTTCAAAGACATTTCCCGTATACCTTTATGAAATACAATTTTGTACACTGAAAATAACGCTAAGATTTCGATGATGAGATTCTTTGGTAAGTAGCTTGGTCAACCTCACATCATTGCCGAGTTCGGGCTTAAGGTTATCAATAATAATCAGACAATTTGGTAAAATGTGAATGTTTTCAAGCAAACCACACGAAATTCAACGTGATTCATCTCATCGTAAAGACACTGATAAGAACCATGACATCAAATAATTTAGGAGGAAACGGAGGTATATGATGCTCAATTAATTTTTTAATAAACGCGGTCTTTCCGCTACCACTACGGGTAGCAGCTAACGCTGTGAAAGGATTCTTTAGTTTTAAGAATTCCATGTCAGCTAAAGTCTTATTCGAAAAAATAATTCTATTCATAGAACCAGACTATTCTTCCAGATTTTAAAATTATTCATTCTAAGTTCTCATTTTTTGATAAAACTCTATTTAAAAATGTTCTAACTTGTTAAACACTATTTTGAATCCGGTTTTCTGTACAAAAATCCGGCTTGCCGTACATTTTCATTGTAACAAATGTACAGCACGGCCCGTATTCAAGGGTAAATTCAGAACAACCAATTTAAGACCTATTAAAGAGCCTACATGTAAAAGCGAGATAATCCGGGACAAACCGTTGTAGAGTTAAAATGACCAACCTAATTTATGCTCTATTTCTAAACCAGCAAATCTAGAAAGTCACCGAAAATCCATGTAATTATCTAGTGAGGAAGGATTTGATGGATACAGAGCAATTCTTTCTTTTTAAACTTAGATATGCACGGTTACTATTATTTTGCATTAACCAGTTATTTATGATTTCAGCTTTTACTAGCACTTCTCCTTTCCATTTCCTCCCCAAAATGCAAATTATTTAGAGAGTGTTTAAGTGAGTGTCTTGTATTCTAAGACAGATTTGTGATTCACACAACCCCACACATAACATTCTATTATTCAGAAGTTTCGAGTAAGTAAAACTAAACTCTTCCCCTTACTTGCTCTATAGATAACAAGTTATTTATAAATCCAATTTGCGTTCCACGCACTGTTACGCGTGTCCAGCCTGGCCATATTCGTGTAGAACAAACAGAAAACAGTTACAACTGCCAATGTGTTATGTGGATAATAATGCCATTCAGGAAGAATGTTTCAGCGCCGTGCATTTTAATATCACTTAGCAAAACGCTCTCATGTTCAATTGAAAAATACTTCTAATTCTGCAATTAGTATTCATAATTACAATTGCAAGAGTATGACTAACAAAGAAAGGCCAATGGCAATCCTAGACCCAAGTATTATATTGGGAAATTAATTGCATTCTTTTGTTTATACTGCGATGGAAATATATTTGACTATTATATAAGATTTTGTATCTATTACTGTATTTATATTTATTGGGATTAAGTGTTTCGTACTTACTCCTATATATTAGACACGAGCTTGACGGCTCTCGCTCTGCAATTTTAATACTGTTTAAATTTAAAATTAAAAAAATGGCATTCTTTATTTAAGTTCTTTCTGTGGAATCTATTTCATAACTTTTAATGCATTGAATAAGGGTTCGGACTGAGCACTGAGGCTCCAAGCATCGTACTCCATGCTGAGTTGTAAGGTCGATCATATTTCTGCCTCTAGGGATCATTTTAATAGGCTTCGCCAGTTTCAATAGTATTGTAATTTTTTGGTTTTACGTTATAGCTGCAGACATTTAGAGCTTTCGACCAATTTCGATTTCAATTTACTTGTGTAGTCTTTGACCAAAGAATTTGTAAGGGAGTAATTTTGTGTCCTCCTTACAAATTCTTTGCTTTGACTACCAGCTTACGGTTTAATTTAAACTTTAGTTTCATTGCCTGTAGTGATGGCTAATATTGTGAGCACGAGACTGAGTTTAGGTTCAAGTTCTGATTTTAATAAAAAGGCTAATTTAACATTTTCAAGACGCTGTAGTTCATTCCAGATAGAAAATTTACAATAATCCTTTTTTACCTTTCGAGTTCTTCAGCTGAGTTTGACTCCAAACTCCTTTCGAGTCAATTTGTTAGTTAAGGTAATTTAGTTTGTACACTTTGGTGGTGTTGACGGGAAATGCAAGAGTGTAGCTGTTAAAACGCTAAGTAATATTAGCCTAGAAAAGGAAAACTTTTTAAATTTTCGAAATTATTTTCCAAGAAGAATTTTAATAAATTCTGTTAGAACAGTAAATATTGTAAAAGCAGTAATAATATGAAACTAAATGTAGTAGTAATGATCATTTATTACATTTTTTATTAATTCAGACAAATGCATTTTAATTAACTTGACAAATGTATTTCAAATTAGAATTTTAAGCTCATGCTGAAAATATGCTACGCAGGAAAATGGATCTTAGGATAAAAAGTGAGTTAATTTTTGTTTATAAAAAATTAGCTTCTTAGATTTATCTAATAAAGATCGTGCGATTGTTTGCTGCCGAATCGAGAGTAGCTGCGGAGGGTTTTTCAAAAACTTTGACCATCCGTAATTTGATTAATTCGATCTCTATAGGATGAAATATTTGTATCACATTTTTATGTTTATGTAAAAATGTATTTTGCTTCGGAAGAAAAGCATCTTCGATAACAAAATTAGCAGATCTTTCTAATACAAGCAACAGTTTTTTTTAAATGTATTACGCAGTTAATGCCTTAATATATGTTTGGATATAAAACATATACAGAATCACTTTTATTTGTTGCATTTGCATGCTACACCCAGAAAAGAAGAGAAAAATCTTATAGTCTAGTAAATTTTGCCTATGACTTTTAGTACATTAGTCTTAGTGCCTTAGTACATTAGTGCATTAGTCTAGTACAGGGATGGCCAAACTTCAAGACGGTGGGAGCCGCGTGATAGATTTTATGAACGTTCGAGAGCCGCAAGTCCAAATTTATATTGTTTAAAAATTATGAGACAGGTTTTGAATATAAAGAAACTTTTGAAGTAAATTAATGAACATGTGATTAACATGATTACATATAAATATGGATAAATACATCATGTATCTACTCTACTGTGTTCAAAAAAGTCAAGTCTCAAGAAAATAAACATTTGTAACTCTTGTACTGGGCAACTGAGCGTATTTTCTTCGGGCAGAGAAACCAAACGTTTTCTTATGATTTCCTTTGTACCTCTCCGTTTATAATTATTGTTATTTTATCTTAGTAGAAGTAAAACGAATCGGAAGCATATTCATTGGTCTACAATTACGAAAAAAAATGTTATTTGAGTAAATAACAAATCATTATTTAAAGAAAAATTCAGTGCTTTTTTTATTTCATGAACAGTCTTTTAGAAAGAATAAATTAAAAGATATACATCAACGCGCACTGCACAGAAACTGTTATTCGAGAAAGACTATTTATTTAAAAATAAGCTATTGACTTGTTTAGGCTTTTGCTGGAAAAGTAATTTTGTTGCCCCACACAATTAATATAATTACCAACATACTGAGATGTTTCGAATCCTAACCTAAATAATCATTATACTTTTTACCCAAACTTAGAAATAACTACTTTTACTGATGCCCAGTATAGAAGATTTCACCAAAAAAAAAAAAGAAAAGAAAAGAATATGATTGCAATTTCAGTGGTGTCTGAATAATCACCATCTCTCAAGACGATCTTGACTGCTATAGTATTTCAGCGTGGCATCCAAAGGAATCTGCCAGAATTTTTTAATAATCAGTATACTGCGTGTCATTGAAAATTTTTGAAAATATCTCTCGAATCGTCCCGATAATTTTGGAAATAGATAATAAAGTTCAGGCGAATTATTGAAAATGCTGGAATTTATCACTCGAATCGTTCCGATAATTTTGGACATACATAACGAAATTCATGCCTATTGAAAATTATCGAAACCACCTCCTGAATCGTTACGATAATTCTGGACATACATAACATATTGCTAATAAATCTAGTAGTTCTTGACGGACCATATAAACTCTTCGTCGAGGTATATCTAGCATTCGAACTCTTCAACCTTAGCAGTTTAATTTTGAGCTGTTTTAAAATGCGTGGCAAATCAAAACTAATGTTACAGAAATAAAACGGGTTTGTATACTAGAGTGATATACCCTACTATAATGAAATTTTTTCCTACTATAATGAAATTTTCGCAAATGTAAATATAACATGAACGCATAATTCTTCATATTTCTATGGACATGCACAGATATTCGACGAGGAGGCCTTTTGTAACTCGACAGACGTCTGCACAATAATTTGCTCCTAAGCTCTTGTCAAATAGGTGTACGGATTCACCATATTCTACATGTTGGACGCGTAAGTTAACTGGATTATTAATCGATTAACTTACCATCTCGTCTTGAATTTATAAGTAAAATAAATCAGAAGAAAGTTTAAAATAAATTATTATCAGCTTAACGGTTACATAGTACAATTTTCCATTGGGTTACCTAACGTGTGTACAGAAAATAAATCTCAAATACAGTTCGAAATGGAGTCTGTAGGCAGAGGATACTTTAGAAAATAAAAATCCGACTTTAAAAATAAATGTTTACGGGAGTAAAATTTCACACCATTATCTGAAATTTGTAGTGATCAAACAAAGGATCATTGTACAAATTTTCGTTTGGCTACTAAGCTCTCATGAAGGACGTGTCAGATGTACAATAATGATCGAAAATTAAGAAGACAAAAAATATCAACAGATAAAAAGAAGTGTAATGCTGATATCAGACCCAGAGCAACCGTTGCAATTGCGGAACGGCTAAGGGGTGAAAAAGTTTAGATACGCCGGGCAGCAAAATGCCTTTAACCTAGACGATATTTACCAATGACTCTAACCTAATGCCTCTAACTTGGTGCAGCGAAATGCTTCTAGCTTAGTGCGAAGCAGAAAGAAAGAAGGTTATCAGATAAGAAATTGAAAAGTATAAGAAAATATCACAATCTAAAGAGATCTCAACAATAATCAATATGGCGATTTTGACAGAAACTTCGGAGAAGAGAGACGTTTGTGTTTCGTTGATACCTCATTGCTTCATTCAACGTTATTGATATGAAGATTTGATGATAAAGGTGAAAGCTCTCTATCTGGAATAATATTTGATAAAATGAGAAGTAAGCATTTCGACTAAATTTAAATCGTTGTCAAACCAGTGACACTTCCCACGACTCCAAATATTTCAGCAGGCACAACCATTGCTGAAACAAATTATGATCTATGCCTAGGATTACCAAGGAGTCATTACGAAAGATAGAATTTCATGTGGGAAAAGCATATTATTGTGAATGGTTACAAAATCTGTGGAGCAATTGCATAAAAACGCCCGACTTTCTTAGGGGTAGGAAATTAATTTTGAAGGAATTCCGCCGAAAATTGAGACGATTCTCCTAACCAAGTAAGAGGTTGAAGATTCACTCCACCAAAAATAAAATCCTCAAAAAATTCTTCCACATATTTAAAAGAGCTCTATATGTATTGGAAGGTGAAACAGGTTTCTTCAGCAGATACTCACGCCATTCAAGGACTGAATAAAAATAGTGTCGTACAACGAATAGCAAATCTTCCAGGTGGATCACAACTGTTGTGAATAATGAGATCACATAATAATGTAAGCAAATACTGCCCGAAGTAAAATTAACTTGATAGAAAAAATATTAGAGATAATAATTAGATAAAAATATTAGCATTGCGTTTTAATTATTAACTTCGTATTAGTGTAATCCGATGACCATTACCTGTTCAAAAAGTAATATAACCGGAATAGTAATTACTAGAAATGGAATTATTTGTAATCATCGTCAGTGCAACAGCATTATTTGTTGCACTGACAATGAGCTAGCAGTGGACAGTTTGAAATCTATTACATTTTTACATACATAATATCAGAAATTAAATTAGAGATTAATAAAGAATTGAGACACTGCATGATTTCTATTTTAAATTGCATATGTATTAAGAAATTAAACTGTATTTATTCAAACCCAGTCGCATTTCAGATGACAAAGGATCGCAAATAGCTCACTTGCCGCAGTTAAGGTGTCGGAGAGTCGCAGTTTGGCTATGTGCGGTCTAGTACATTTTTGCATTAGAAGACACTTTGTTTTATTCATAATATTATTTTTGGCGTATTGCTTGAAATATTCAGAACTATTAAATACAACAGAACTGTGATTATCTGAGTTTTGGTTAACCGATTTAAGGTTCCTTGTTATCCGAGTCCAATCAAATTTAAAAAAAAAAAAATAAGTCATTAAAATAGCCTCACTCAAAAGGTAAACAATCTGGTAGGTTTGGGTTTTAGCAATAATTCAAATCAAAACCTAAAATGAAACTACCGACGCATGCAATTGAAACATTTATTAGAAGAACATTATTATTATTATTACATTTTCCAAAAAATTAAAAGAAAAATAGTTGTTGAAAGCCTAAAACAAGTTTAGAATTATGGTAATACGGGAAACAAACTACCATTCTGAAAAGCTGGGAAAATATTTTGCCGAATGATGATGACGCCAAGAATAACATAAACTCAAGAAGCAGATGATGATGATGTAGTGGCTATCTTAAATCAGCTGGAAGTTACAGAGTAACAAATGAAAATGTGAATGCTTCGATGCAAGAATGGCGAATAATTTCAACTGTCTGATGAGGCCACTGTAAATTTAGTCATGCACAATCAAACGTTCTCATGACGAAGACATGGGAATTGTTCAAACCAAGATCAGTCCAAGGCAGTACTCTATCCTGAACAGCAAGATGGCAATTCACTAGCCGACATTATGATAGTGCGATGTCTATGTAATACGGTCGCAAGAAAATAAAGCAGCACAGTAATATAGAAAGCTGTTATTGATTTCTTTTTAAATGTGTGATATGTTTCGTGGGGTGTACAGAAGCTCATTTGTATTAAAGTTACACTCAGCACGCACACGCACAAAGAAAAAAAAAAGAAAGGAGAAAAAAAAAGGGAAACCTTCTGTCTCTCCCCTTCTATTGAGCAGATTAATGAAATATAACTTGCATTTTTCATGTCTCGAATGCACAACTTAGGATATAATATCATATATAGTATTGTTCTAATACAGGTATTTTGATTACAATCGGACTTTTTCTGAAATGACATATCGATTTTTTTCCCTATTTCCATTCTACGACTCAAGTTATGCCAAAGTTGCAAGTTTTATAGAAGTTGCGAAATTAGTTTTTAAAACATTAAATTAACAATTAACAATTATATTATATATAACATTAATTATAATATAACATTGATTATAATTATGTACAACATTAAATTAACAATTAACAATTTTAGTTCCTGAATGTTAATTGAATTTCGTATACATTTATTAATATTTTTGATTCCTTACTTGATTCCTTCTTTCACAGTTCGAAAATTTAGTGCAATACAAATAAAATTCGCATATATTTTCTGGTTTATTTTTTAAATTTACATTTTTCAATAACTTTTAGAAGTTTTTCACAAATAGTTTTCAATTACAACCTTTATTTACAATCATTTTAAGGTAGATGTATTTATTAGCATCTTTCAAAAAATTAGAATTTTTTATTCAAAATTTCCTGAAATATATGCGAGTTTATATATTGGCGCGATTTGTAGTTTGGCATCTTTCTTTTAAGCAATCATACACTGTAAAAAATTTTAGTCCAACGTTACACCATTTAATGGTTCAAAATCAAAGATAG